>JACEEZ010025408.1:0-17500 GCA_016584305.1 Chionoecetes opilio | reverse complement strand
TCTTGCTCAATCCGAATGCAAGCACCTTGCACCATGCCAGTGTTCGAAGGGTGTGGTGTCGAAACAGAAGGCGATGATCTTGTCCCTGACGCCCGCTTCGTCCACCTCCTTCAAGACCACTCAGCCCACGTTTCTGCAGTCGAATCCGAGCTTGTCGGACCCCAAGAAGGAACTCGGCGTCATCTTCCCCTGTGAGGAGGACGGCGATTCGGGCCTCCGTATCGCCAGAGAGGACGGGAGGAGTTTTCTGTCCCAATGCAGGACCAACCTCTCAGGTATCTCCTGGTTTCCGCAGCTTTCCCCGATCTTCTCGGCGGCTTGCTCTCCCCGCAATTTTGTGCTCGATGGACCGTGCTCTTCGAGACCGCTATACTCCCAATGTCCATTCCAAGGACTTGAGCGGTAGCTGCGAACGTTAACGTTGCTTGCCGCACCGACAACTTCTCTCGATCCCAAGTTGAAATGAGGTTAAGATCCTTCACGGAGATCGATGGTGGGCTGTTTGAGTTTTTTCCTCTGGCTTCGGGATCCACGAGCCGGTGATGACGTTGTCGACCCCAGGACTGCTGCTGCTGCCCACGGCTTTGGGGTTTTGGGGTTTCCGCCCTTTCAGTCAGCCTGGCAATGTCGCTGTCTTCACGTTCCCGGAGCCGCTTGAGTAGAGTTCCGCGCTCGACCTGCTCTCCACCCTTCTTCGCTGTCACGAGGTCATTCCAGCCATGGATGATTCCCCTCTGTCTTCTCTCTGACTCCGTAGGAACTCCTTGTCCTCGTCCTTCACGTCTGCCCGTTGGAGAGAGGAGGGAGGAGTGTGCGAGGTCGAAGATTTCTTGGAGGTCTCCTTTGAAAATCTCCTCATCCATACGATGTTTCGGCCTGTCTTTGTTCTTGTTCTTCTTGAGGTATTGTACGCCTTTAAACCCGCTTTGACCCGCTTCGTGCCGGCGTGTATTACTGTAGTTGTCGGAATCCTGGCGCGCGACCAGAAAGGGAGAACCTCCTCCACCACCGCCTTCCTGCTCCTGCTCGCCGTCTTCCCCATCTCCCGGTGGTGGTGGTAGTAGCGGAGGAGGACCTGCTCCTTCGATGGTAGCCGGGCTCCGGTGATTTCATCGATTGGAGCCTTGTCGATCAGCCAAAGATTACTAGCGGCTCTTGTTGCCATGTTGATAACCTGAGGGAGAAAAAAAAAGTGGAAATTTAGAAAAACCTGAAATTTGAGTCACGTCACCTAAAAGTTCACTTTTTTCGGACCCCTAAAAAATTACTCAATTCGCCCAAAATTTCAACGCAATACTGTTTTACTATGAGAGAACCGGAATAACACACGAGCGTGCAACATTTCAAAACTTTTGCATTTTGGGACACCCTAATATGCAGGGAGGTCCCGAAGATACGAGCAGTTAGGTTCCACCTGGCATACTCGTAAAGCGAAATCTCGTATAACGAAACACTTAACTAATGGTAAAATATAGGTTTGGTTCCAGGACCCCATCAATGAAAAGAAAAAAAAAATTGGAAAAAAAGAAGTTTTTCTAGCTAAAATAAACTATAGCAAACAACAAACTCTCAAATATAGGGCTCTATATACCACACCACCGCACCACCACACAAAACACAGTGAATTAAGAGTGTGACAGCACAGTAGGACAGAGCACAAATAAGTCACAATAAGCACATTAAGTAAACCAGCAAATCACTAAAATCGACTCACAAGGCACAATACATACAATCAACAAAGATGTTGTATGTACTCTTGGGGACGCTGCGTGATACACTAGACTCGAGAGGGTACGGTAGGTAAGGGACAAGGGAGGGGTGCGCAGACCTCTTCCACTGCCCACAAACTCGTCTCTGCGCATCTGAATCATTGTACATTGTCCAGGGTTGTGAATTTTTGTAGGCCGCATTGTCGTACCGAGCCACCAGAATTATCATATTTTTGTCACCTATTTCAGCCGAAATCAGGTGTCATATAGGCTTGTAAAATGTTTCCATGAATGTGTGGGCAAGAAAGATACAGGCGCAAAGAAAGAAATTTGGCACAGAAAGTTATATTTCGTCTCTTAACTCATTGTCCAAGCGAGCGAAGCGAGCTTTTAGCATTTATGCTAAAATTCGTAATATATTGTGGCTGGCGACATTAGTGCAGTGGAAATAAAATATGTTCGTAGCCTTCACAACAACAGTGTTAGCGTCGCCGAGAGGCAGGCCGCTTGTGTTAGGCCTCATATAACCACTATAACTCTTGTTTCTAATGCCGTTATAGGTGTTATTTAGGGTTAGCGTGGTGTTATATACATGGTAGGGTGTGTGTGAGGTGTTAAATATGCCATTTCAGCCGTGGGTACAGAGGAGGGAGAATAACAATTATGAAATACCACCACCACCACCACCACCATCAGATTGATTATAATTATTGTACAACCTTAGGTAAAATTATATAGTCAGTAAATGACTTTATAATTTTAGTAAATAACTTTTAATTTACTTTAGTAAATAACTTGGTAATTTTACTCACCCCAGTTTGAATGTCGTAGCATTGGATTTTCGATCTCGTATATTGAAAATAGACCCTAATTTACACATCTCGTATCATCGGATTCTCGTATATCGAATGCTCGTATAACGGGACCTCCCTGTATATATATATATATATATATATATATATATATATATTAAGTCGTAGAAAATAGGAACACTAGGCGACGCGAAGAGTTGGAACTCTCGCCGACGGGGACGAAAGATACGGTAGACTCGCCGACGGGGACGAAAGATACGGTAGACTCGCCGACAGGGACGAAAGATACGGTAGACGAAAGTATCATAAAGCAATAGATGTTGGGAGTGTGAAAGGATGACCCCCTGTTAAATGGGAGGATAGTTGGAGTATGAGAGAGAGAGAGAGAGAGAGAGAGAAGAGAGAGAGAGAGAGAGAGAGAGAGAGAGAGAGAGAGAGAGAGAGAGAGAGAGAGAGAGAGAGAGAGAGAGAGAGATCATGCATGAGTGAGGACAGTAGGATGTGAGAATGAGGTGGATAGATGTGTGGAAATGGGAGATTTCTGCCGTGGCCTCCCCGTAGAGGGAGTTGTAAGGAGCTGCTGTTAGTGTAGACTAGACTATATGACCTAAAAGAGAATAAATGTCTCCTCTGTTTCCATTAATTAAATGCAAGTGCTGCTGTATAGTCGTATAAGTGATGTACTTTAGTTGCTGATAGCCTGGACTCGGCGGGCGAGGAGAGATAAACAAACCCAGATTTTGTAGGGCGCCAAACGCGGTCTTTAAAAAAATATTTCAGATGCTTCATAATCTGCAGTAGACGCATGTATAACACTCATATTTTGCCAAACAGAATATTGGCAATACCGGTAATTTGTCTTAGCATGGGCATTTGCATAGTATTCGTAAATATCATTAGACTCAAGTGTTGGACAGGGTCCTGGGTGTCTAACATTTCCAATACTATTCTCATTAGTTTTAGACCAACTTAAGACAATCCCCCCCGGAAAAAGTTTAAAGAACGGAAATGCCTGTCTAAAGCCACGGTTAGTCTTAGGTTAGCCTAAGTCCACGTTTAAAGATTCGGCCGTATGTCTGTACTGTGAAAAAAAAAATGAAAACTTTTAAGTAGTTAAAATTATTCACATGTCACGTAGATACCAGCAAAACATATTGGTAAGATTTGTGAGTATGTTGAGACCTTATTTTTAGGATTTTTTTGTTCCAAAAATTTGGCATGTTTAAATTGGGAAGGTGTCTAATGACACCCAAAAGTACGGTAATTCTGAAAAGACAATGTTGAGAGGACACATTAACCAAGTAAATTCTGATATTATCTTTTTCTTAGTCATGTCGGTCATAATCACTTGGTATTTAATTGACTTAAAGTAAATTTTCTTTTAAATTTTCTGAACCTCAGTACTTCATCAATTTCTTCTTCCTAGTTCTCTCTTCATAGAACACATGATTTATTCCTCTGATAATTTTGTCATGGCCATACATCCACAACCCTCCCCTCTTTTGCAGATAATGAGTCACCTGGTGTCTGCCAAAAAGTTGAAAACCCCAAAGAAATCAGGAGGCAAAAGCAAACCTGTATCCAGTGTGAAGGAGAAGCTGGTGATGGAGGTGGATGAGAGTGATGACGAGGTGGTGCTCAAGACTCCACCGAATGCTGTCAAGAAATACGTCAAGATGGGCTCCAAGTCCACTCCTACTGCATCAACAAAGAACAAGACTCCCAAAGCAGGTAAAGGGACACCCAAAGCAGCAAAAATTACACCCGAATCAGTGAAAGAAACACCCAAACTAGTTAAAGGGACACCCAAACTAGTTGAAGGGACACCCAAACTAGTTGAAGGGACACCCAAACTAGTTGAAAGGGACACCCAAACTAGTTAAAGGGACACCCAAACTAGTTGAAGGGACACCCAAACTAGTTAAAGGGACACCCAAACTAGTTGAAGGGACACCCAAACTAGTTAAAGGGACACCCAAACTAGTTAAAGGGACACCCAAACTAGTTGAAGGGACACCCAAACTAGTTAAAGGGACACCCAAACTAGTTAAAGGGACACCCAAACTAGTTAAAGGGACACCCAAACTAGTTAAAGGGACACCCAAACTAGTTAAAGGGACACCCAAACTAGTTGAAGGGACACCCAAACTAGTTAAAGGGACACCCAAACTAGTTAAAGGGACACCCAAACTAGTTAAAGGGACACCCAAAGCAGGTAAAGGGACACCCAAAGCAGCAAAAATGACACCCGAAACTGGTAAAGAGACACCTAAATCTGCAACAAAAACACGCAAATCAGTGAAAGGGACATCCAAAGTAACACATGTTACACCCAGACCAGTGAATTTGACACCCGAAGAAGTGAAAACAAAACCCAAGGAGGTAGAGACATCAAAAGAAATTAAAGTAACACCCAAAACTCCAAAAGTAGGACCTGGAACAGAGAATGTAACACCCAAAACAGCCAAAAAGACTCCAAAGGCCAAGAAAATGACTTCCAAAACTCCAAATGCCACACCCAAAGGAGCATCAAATGGAGAAATACATGATATGTCCAAAGTAAACAAAGGGTTTGTCCCAGCCACACAAACCACACCCAAAACTGAAGAAGCATCAGCTGGCGAGACACAGAAAACACCCAAAAAAGGAAAGAAAACACCAATCAATAAAAAACAAACACCTGTTATCAAAAATCTATCCATGGAAAATGATCAAAACACCCCTGCATGTAAGCCAAAGACACCCAAAGCAAAGAAACTGGATGTGAATGAAAACGGAGAACCATTGGGGGAAGAACCGTCCCATGAAAATTTAGTAGTGCTGTTTGTCACTCCAAGGCAAGGAGCTGTCATCCTTAGCCAAGAAGCTCACACCAAAAGGTAAGAAAAGGACACCAAAGGGTAAGAGGGAAGCCATTCAGGTTAAATCCATACCAAGTGTGGGTATGACCCCCACATTACAGGTCACACCTGGGGAAAGGAAGGAAAAGACCCATCAGACGTCTATATATCCTCAAAAGGTCACACCAGGAAGAAGAAAATTGATTGAAGTTGAGACTCCAGTGAGTGAAGTCACACCAAGCAAGAAGAAAAGGTTAAGTAAGGCTACACCAGGAAAGACTGTTACCTCAAGCCCCAAGACTCCAAAGAAAACTCCTAAGCTAATTGCCTAACTACCAGCTAGCAGCAGTTAGTCAGGGTGGGACTCCTTTTAAAACTATGTCAGGCAAGAAGACGTTAAAACCCCCAAAAAGATCCCTGGCAAAAGAAGGACTGCATTAGACCTCATCAGAGCTGGGCACTAATACATTGAATGGGGATACATTGAATGTATTTAAATACTAAATACATGGGAGAAATGTATCTAAATACTAAATACATTTAACGAATGTAATTAAATACTAAATACATCAATTGTATTTAAATACATTTTTAAATACATTTTAAATACAAACAAATTTTAACCTGTATTTAGTAATTCATGATTAACAATATAAAATGCTTGATAAATGATAAAGGACACTTTCCTATTTTATTTATTCCCTTTTTAGAACAAAACTAAAACAAATGAACCAAGAACTTACAATGTACATCCAGTGAAGTATTATACTCATTATATAATTGCATAATGAGTAACATAACTAACAATTAATCTTTGGACATTTTGTCAAAGGCAAATGAAATTTGTATTTTCAGCTGACCTGGCTATTTAACTTTAAGTACCGTATTTGCCGGCGCATAAGACGCACCTCCGCATAAGACGCACCCCTATTTTACAAGGAGGTTTTGAGAAAACAAAAATGGTGTTTTTGAGGGGAAAACAAAAATCGTAAATATATCAAAAGTAAAAAAAAAAAAGGGATTTGTAAGGGAAAGCAAATGATTATGAGCAAAGTACCTAAATAAAAATATTCACATTGCAGTGAATGTGAATGAAACATTATACTATTAAAAAGTCAAGGGAATGACACGGGGAACCAAAATCGGTCATAATATATTGCAGGATGCCCCTACGTTTGATATTCTAATATTTTTCTACCTATGACATATAGCTTAGATTTAATGTTGTAGGTATGCCTTTGTTTTTTTTCTGCTATGTGTTTAGGGCTATGGAAAATTTGCATAGATATTGGTATAATTTTTGGGAGTGGGCTTTCAAAAGTCCTAGGATCTTACCTACATCATCGTGTAGCTTTCTTCCTTCTGAGTATTTTTGAGCCCCCTTTCCCATGGCGCAATTGAATATAATGGCACTACACGTAGTACCAAAAAAACTAAACCCTTATTTCAGCCAGAAAGTTAAGTTAGGTTAAATCAGATTAGGTTAGGTTAGAGGTGGGGTTTGGGTTTTGTAAAAGATGATAGAGAAAAAACGAAAATTACCCATAATAGGCAGTGTGAATCGTAGCAATGTTTGCGGGGCGAACCTGGAGCGGGAGGTTGCCCCCCCCCCCCCCCCCCCCACCCCCCCCCACACACGTGTAAACAAACTATTGAATCCGCAAAAATGAGGAGACAGATTTAATTCAAACACATGAAAATATTCTGACTAAGTTTTCGGCCTTACAAAATCGGTGAGGTAGCCCAAATAACAAATTTTCTTACTAGAAGAAATTTAGGTAACACTGGTAAGGTAACCATCTCTACCTGGTTGTATTGGTGTAATTGTTGAAGGGCACCATTGTGGGATGACGATATTTCGCACCTATGCTTACACTATGAATCTATCCAAAGTCACGAGGGTCGACTAGTTTTCTTTCAGGAAGGTACCAGGTGAAGGCTGGTTTCAACTTCTGAAATCATGGCCAGCGTTCCGTCAAGTGCTTGTATCACCATATTTGTCACGGTTCCATCATTCTAGGCATTCCTGCTCACCACCTCCTAAGCAGAGTGATGGTGCTTCAAGAGGCTATAGTTGAAGAAATTGCATTAATAGCCTTCTGTGGATCGAAGAGAGGAGTGAACTCTAAAGAGACACTGGTGTGGGGTATCTAAAGCCGTAGAGACAAACGACAATTATCAGCACGGGCACAGTCTCATAACGTTAAAATATATCCTGTCCCCGAACCGTTAACGTAGGACAAGAACGGTATGATGTATGGAGCCGTGGCGCGGCCGCACCGTTTAGTGTAAACGTTAATTTTGTTTGATGTAGAGAAAAATTGTAACGGATGTGATGAGGATTGTGCAGTGTCACCAGGATAGGTATGGTCTCGGATTCGGCCCACTTGAAGGCGGGATCGGGTGTGGTGCCGAGAGGGTCTTGTTTGTGGTGTACACCGTGTGGAAGACTTTTTGTCCCGTCTATAAGTACCGTTTGCAGTCTGTTTTACAGCACCCTTTCATACAGTTTCCGTAATCCATAGAGGTACAGGGGTATGAGATGAGGGGTCGAGTGGTACAAAGGCCTATAGCCGTTTCCTATCCCAGCCTTTGCTTCTCCACGTAGCGGGCGCTACACACACACGCACATACACACCTGCAACGCGCCTCTTAGGCCACCCCACTTTCTGGGACATGATCTATCTGAGGAGTGACCTGACGCTGACCTGACTGTCCTCGCCGACACAACACTGCAACATCAGCCAGGTAATTCAGTCAAGCCACAGGACAAAGAGACACACATGGAGTGCACCCTCATTGTCCCCACGTGTACAATGACTCGCCGTCAAATAAACTACAAGCAGGACGCCCTTTTCATCCCCTCTGATTATGTGTATGAAGAGCAGACTCCCCACGAACTACACCTCCCTACAACCGCTCACACTCCTTACAAATAAAACTTTCCACCCCCACGCTCTATTATGTTTCACTATGTCCAATTTATCTGCAAACCGCCATTCCAGCGAAAAATCAATCACCCATTTTCTGCCTCCCACTTCCGATCATTCACATATACTCCTCTCCCAAATCCGATTTGTGCCAAACTCCTGTGCCTAGGCAATGGAGTTCCACGAAATGAGGGTTGAAGGCAACGCACGGATCTAATAGCGAGGACAGTTTGTTTTGCCAATGGGTGCGGGGAGGAGTCTGAGCTAACGGTAATGGACCCCATGGTGGTGTGCGCGGAGGGCGTCAGCCGAGTTGAAGTATTCCAGGTGAAGGCGCAGACACTAGATATCAGACGTTTTCAATTGGAGAGCAGCAAGCGGGGGGGTGGAGATGTGTACATCTGACCACAGCCATCTTTGGCAGCAACCAATCGATATCTGTATGCCCCAGCTCATGTTTTTCACTCTTAAAAACTCCAACACTTGTTTTAGTATTATGATTACTGTGATAAACCACAGTTACCAAATTTATGATTCAGTGGACTACCGACTGTCAAACACAATCACGCCAGAACCCTTTAGTAAAAACACACACCACGGCTGTTCTGCATTCTCTGACCCCACCTCTCATGCGCTAATATAGGCCGCATTATTAGACGCCAGGGTGAAACTTTGCATTCCTTATAAGGGAAAAAACTTGGTCTTATGCGGCCGGCAAATAACGGTAATCGTCCAGACCCTTTCATCATTACTGATTTAATGCAATAAAAATATAGCCATATACGCGTAAATCAACAATATGTTGCACTTTTTGCATCCAGATCAGCCGTTTTTAAATATCGCAATAAAAAGTTGCAAATTCCCCCGAGCTTCGAAAAACGCTCCTCAAGGCTTGCTAGACGACGCAACCACGGCTCGGTGACGTCACATGAGTCAGCCTTCCCAGCCCCACGCTAATCAAGAAGCACGTAAACACGAGCATAAATATAGTACTTGAAGATTTTTGGGTGTTTCGATAGATTTTTTTTTTTTGCGATATGCCAATATGCTAGTGCCATTATGGGGCAAGCAAGACAGCTGTGACCTTCCAGTAGAAGTTTGCCCAACTTTCCGACTGATACGACTAGCGTTAAATCTGTGGAAGAGATTCGTCTGCGAGCGGAAACATTAACCCCCCACCCCACCCAACACATCCGTAGCAACACACCATAGCGTAGCCTTGTTGGCAGTCGCATCACAAACCAGTACAACAACACTCCCTTGCCTGTCACAAGGTCTGCCTTCCCCGCCCGCATACTTTCCAACTCTGCTATAGTAATGCTAGGTACAGTAAAACACTTATAACGGGCAATGCTGAATTTGATATAAACTCGGACAAGGCAAGATAAAGTTTTTTTTTTTGTTCGTTTTCTTTCGTTGTTTTTTTTTTTTTTTACATCTTAATGCCTATAGCGGCGTCTGTAGCAGGAAAGTGAGCTGCATCCACGGTCGGATGGTAGCCATGGAACGCTCAATCGAGGAGCTATGATGGGGGCCTCCCCGTGGTGGCGCAGGCCAGGAATTTCATTCATAGTGACGCGGTAATAGAGTCTCATGCCGCCCACCCAATGTGTGTCCTCACCATGCACACTCGCAGTCGAGAGGGTATGAGCTAAAATGAACAGGCATGTGGCGATGTCTTAGGACACTCGATGGGGCACAAGAAAGATTTTCCAAAGTGGATTTATGGGTCCTCATTCAGGGATGGACTCGGGTCTTCCGAGAACCGCCACTGGTGGACGCTAAACCCACTCGCTCACCGCTCCTAAACGGCATCTCTTGGTTTTCATCGGCATATCATGCCCTCACAACCTCTTGTGTGAACATGTAAACAAAAGTCGGCAAAAATATAATGAATCTCTGCATTATTGAAGTTATAACTGCATCTATGCTTAACACTCGGCATATCCTCAGTCGCATAAAAGTCGTGGTTTGTCCTTTTGGACCCCTTTCCTGCAGGCTACAGCTTTTAATTCATTCCCTTCCTTGCTGGAGACACCCTTGCGTGATGGAGCTGACATCTTGAAATACATGTAGTGTATGATGTAATCCCAAAACACGTAAAATAGGTGGCAAAGTAAAGCAAAGGTCGGGAACCAGCGTGTAGGCTGTCAGCTGCTGAGCTGTGTTTATGTCGTCCAAGCACCGTCTTGGATACGAATTCCGTTTTTTGTCGAAATTGAAAAAGGATTGGTTTCTGCTTCAAAAACACAAGCTTGGTAGGAGTCAAAATAATAATCAATGCAAAACATTGCAAACAATATCACAAAGTAGTATAACACATTTCAGCAAGTGTTATTGGATTGGGATTCGTAATCCAAGACGGAGCTTGGACGACAAAAACACGGCTCAGCCTATGCGCTGGTACCCGACCTTTGCTTTACTTTACCACCTATTTTACGTGTTTTGGGATTACATCATACAGTACTGTATATCAAGATGTCAGCTCCATCACACAAGAGTGTCTCCAGCAGGAAGGGAATGAAATTGAAGAGCCTGAGCCTGCACGAAAAGGTGAAAGTACTGGCAAGGATGGATGCAGGTGCATCCATGCGTGCTATTTGTGCTGAGTTTGATATCAAATCCAGCACATTCTACCCGTTCACTGGTAAGTAGTTTTTATGCTTTTACAGTACTGTATTTTTTTTATTTAAATTTTTTATTTTATTTTTATTTTTTTATACACCCATATCAGAGGAGGACTTTGCATAGCTCGGCAAGGGCCAGAGCCCCTATCATGCCGAGTTATAAGGGTTTTACTGTATGTGATTTCTGAGTAATGACGTTTGGCTGTAGCTCCGAAACTAACCATAGGATTTTCTCGAAAGTACCTTCATTGTGATTCCCTCACAAACATATAGTTTCCCTTACTTATCAATCCATTTTTTGGAGAAGTGCCAGGTCCTCCTGCTGATCCTCAGGTTCCGCTAACACCTCTTCGTCCGCCCTGTATTCTGGTTCAAACATATAGGGTTGGGCTCCCATCACAATCTGAGGTTCGTTTTCCTCATATACGCGAGCAGCGTCATTTATTTCTGTCTCAGATTGAGCATCGTACTCTAGATCTGTAACACCGACAGATTCACTGACTGACACCGAAGTACAATCACTCATCATCACATTTGCCGACGGGTGTCACACAGGCAGGCGACTGTTGTTTACATTTGAGCACCTTCTGTGGCGTCATCAATAATATTCGTGGCCATGTTGGAGGGAAGAAAGTTTTTTTCGCGCGCTTTTTACAAAAGTTGTTTTTACGGAAATAAGGCCTGGAAATCTATTATTTTTGGTGGATTAGGTGTTTTGAATGAACATTCAACATAATTAGGCAAAAACAAAAGGGTCTGGACGATTATTTTAATCTACATATCTAGAAATGTCCGAAAAAAGCAGGATTTTCTTGGGATTTCCTTAGATTTTGCGTTTCCTTAGAAATTTCCTTCTCAGGCCTAAACTTCCTTAAAATAAGGAAATTTCCTTGAAAGTGGAAACACTGGTTCAATTTACCATCAGGGTTGCCAGCTATTTGGGCTGGTTTATGGCAAAATTAACTAATAACAAAATATTAAAATTTTTATATTATGAGTTTAAATACAATTTGTATTTGAATACTCACTAACGTATTTAAATACGTGAAAACCAATGTATTTATGAATAGTTCTAAATACACAAATGTATTTAAATACGTCCCAGCTATGGACCTCATTCCTTATGGTAATAGTCATACTAAAAAGCAAAAGGTACCTATGGCATCATAACATTTCTTTGGCATGTAGTGCCGACCCGGGTAATTTGGTCCTGGTTTTGACAAACTTTGATCGAGTTTCCATATCTATTGAAATAAACAAACAAAAATTTAATACAATCATAGGAGGAATCTATATTAGGGTGCCAATAGCGCATAAGGGTTATTTTTCAAAGTCAATATTTTTTCACATACTTTTGTGGTATTCTGCCTTGTACTTAGAAACTGTCGTGTGCAAAGTTTCAGGCTAATCGGTTGATATTTAGAGGTGGCGGATCGATCTTGAACATTTCCTCTTTTCGCCCTCAGGCCATGACCACGAGAAAGCAAACTGAAGTTTGGCTTCTTGGCCATAGTGTTCCTACTATCACAGGAGCAAAACTTCCCAGCCGTGGAGACGTTTTACTAACGATTTTTCTACGCAACAAGGAAGAGAAGAAGGACGGTGCAGCATAGTGCAGCTGGGGCTGCAAGGAGGTCCTCGACTTCTGGACACGAGCTAGGATCCCCACCATCGCAGAAACTAGCGTGAGGAGGAAGATTACTGGACTTTTCGACGAGTGGAAGATCCTGAGCAAAAGCAAGAATAACTCGGGAGTCACGCCTGCCGAAAAACAGAAGACCTTCCAAGAAAGTCTCCCAGACCTTTTGGACATCGCCCCACATCGACGCCCTCACTCTGAGGACATTCTGAAGACAAGGAAATTCCTTCTTGCCAGCGGGAGAAAGGGAGCGGGGTTCGATGCTGGTCGGACAAGAAGCTGAAAGAATCGTTTGCCGACGTGAAAGCTCTCTCTCACGTAGCCGTCAACAGACGCCAAAAGGAGAAGAGATGGTGGAGCTGGAGTCGTCATCGTCTGAGTCTCAAGTCCAGCACAACGCTGCTAACACATCGACTTCTTCCGACGCCGGGGGTCGCTTCTCCCCAAAGCCATTGAGGACAGGGGGCACGAAGTCCGTCCTATCCCTGATCTCGTCGGAGCCCCTGACAGAACTGGGGTCAGTACCGCCAAGCCCTTCGAATTGTGGCGGCTATGGCAAGTAGCTTGGGCCAACGATGCCACAAGAGCTTGTGCTGAATCCCGAGTCCATCGACAGGCAAGAGCGAAGTACAGGTCCACTTTGGCGAAGGACATCAAAGAGACTTTCAGTCCTGCTTACCCCTCTTACCGTATTGGGACGGGAAGATCCTTCCTCAGGACGATGGCACTCGCGCCGAAAGACTCGCCATCCTTGTCACAGGAGAAGGAGTGGAGAAGCTCCTAGGAGTCCCGAAACTGCACGCCGGAACTGGTGATGCCGCCGCTACAGCTGTGTTCGAGGCTCTAGAAGACTGGGGGCTCCAGAACGAGTCGTGGCGATGTGCTTCGACACAACCAGTGCCAACACTGGAGCCATCAATGGTGCATTGCACCATCTTGCAACAGAAGATCGGCCGACCCCTCGTTTCACTTGCTTGCCGTCATCACGTCCACGAACTTGTCCTTGAGAAGGCCTTTTCTACGTGTTTGGGGTCATCTTCTGGTCCTGAGATCACCATCTTCTCTCGCTTCAAGGACTACTGGTCTTACATCAACCAGTCGGCATAAACCCTCCCACCAACGAAGATCTGCCGCGAGACTCTGGTCTCCAAGAGGGACGATCTCATTCAAGGTTTGAAACGTCTGCTTCAGACAAAGCAGCCCCGTGACGACTATAAGGAACTCGCTGAGCTGAGCATCCTTTTCCTCGGCGGCGCTCTTCCGAAGACCTCGATCCGTAGCCCCGGAGCGCTTCATCGAGTGTGTTGGATGGCGCCTATCATTTACGCTCTGAAGATGATCTTGTTTCGGGAGCAGCTGACTGGAGTCGTCACACCTCGAGAAATGTCAGCCCTCCAGCGGTTCTCATCGTTCGCAACCGAGATCTACGTCCTGCGATGGTTCGAATCGACGGTTCCATCCTACGCTCCCGCCAACGATCTTGGATTCGCTAAGGACATCCTTCAGTACCACGACGAAAGTATTCGGAAGGCCTGCTTCACCACTCTGAGCCGCCATTTCTGGTACCTGAGCGAAGATCTCATTGGCCTGTCACTGTTCGACTCACGTCTCCCTGTCTCCGACAAACAAGCAATTGTACAGGCCATTCTCTACGATGAAGGAGCCGAGGAACCCGCCAAGCGAATAAACCTCCCATCATCACAAGTTCCTGCGGCAACACTGCCCTCCTTCGCCACGAAAAATTCCCTCCGCCTCTTCGAAGCTCTTGATATCAAGACCGACTTCCTGTCCGCCAACCCTCGGAAGTGGCAGGAAGAGGAATCGTACGTCGAGGACTGCCGCCGAATCGAGGGACTTCGCGTCGTCAACGACACAGCCGAGCGAGGAGTGGCGCTCATCCAGTCCTTCAACCTCCGGCTGAAACAAAGACGAGGAACAGTGCCAGTTCCTCCTCCAAGTTGTGGAGGCCCATCGCCATCAACAGCCCGGGACCTCGAAGGCTTCCCTTCCCCGGCCAAGCCGGCCACAATAAGTGGGGTGGCTCCCCATGATACCCCTCCCCCACCGAGGGGCTAATACTCACCAAGAGGGGGACCAGCAGCCCTGCTGGGGAAGGGATGTCCGGCTTGTCCGCTTTCAAGAGATGACATCCCCTCCTTAATAGGCCAGTGCATAAGGGTAAATAACAAAGTTGTAATCCGCCACCCCTAAATATCAACCGATTGAGGTCAAACTTTGCATACGATGGTTTCTTGCATAGATGCACCATTACACCAAAGTAGGAAGAAAAATTCAAACTTTTGATTTTTATTGGCACCCTAATTCTTATGTCATTAAAGTTTGAACAAATTTCCATTATAGCTCTGTTAGCAATACACTGAGAAGTGCGGACCGCATTGTTACACTAAATGGGGTAAATCGGACTTAACTGGTAAATCGGTCCTATATATAAAAAAAACTTTTCTTCAAAATTTGATAAACCTCCAAAAACTGAAACAACATGTGACTGTTACACGTCATACCATGCCCATGGACACTATCAAACATTCTGTGAGCTGTTCTTCACATTCTCTGGGGAGGCGTAAAAGATGACCAACACACACACGTTTGGGTTCCAGTCTTTCTTCTTTTTCTAGGTCTATGTTAGTTTTTCTTTTATAATTTCTAGGCATTGATACTTAATTTAGTATTATTTTACACTAGGGCCAGAATTCCCTACACAATTGGGAGTATGGTTTCTGTTCACCTTATTGGATTCTAGGAAACATTCTCTATGAGCTTCCGCCACAAAACATTACTTTTGGAGATATGACATGTTTATAAGGGGGCGAGAGACAAGCGTTTGTCCGCCTCACTCTTCTTCCTCTTGTGACCTGCATCACCTCTGTTCTTACCTTGCCATGGACACTTTTTAATGAGGATTTGGCTTTAGTTAGCAGGTTAAAACGTGAGGTTAGATTAGGTTAGGTTAGTGAGTCAAAAGGTGGGGTTAGGTTAGTTAATTTTCATATCTTCTATACCCTCTCCTTCACATAAAAAATATTGGATATCTCCAAAAGTAGTGATTTGTGAAGGAAGCTCATAGAGAGAGTGTTTCTTAGAATCCATGCTATAAGTGCAGTTTAAACCACAACACGCTGGGTGGTTTTAAATATCCTGAACGTTTCGTTTTCATCATAAGGAATATTTCAAACCCCTACAACAGCTGGCGGAAATGAAAAATAGCACAAGGAGGTATAGGGGGCGAAACCCCCCCAGTGAGGTTAGGTTGGTAATTTTTTACACTAGGACCGAAATTCTCTACATACTCGGGAGTATGGTTTCTGTTCACCATATTGGATTCTAAGAAACATTCTCTATGAGCTTCCGTCACAAAGCACTTCTTTCGGAGATATAAGATGTTTTTAATAGGAAGGAGATCAGAGTGTATAGGAGATATGAAAATTAAACTAACCTAACCCTACTTTTTGACTCACTAACCTAACCTAACCCACGCTTTAACCTCCAAACTAAAGTCAAATCTGCATTAAAAAAGTGTCCGCGGCAAGGGAAGAACAGAGGCGATGCAGGTCACAAGAGGAAGAAGAGTGAGGTGCACGTAAACACTTGGCTGTCGCCTCTCTATGATCATGTCATTATCTCTAAAAGTAATGATTTGCGAAGGAAACTCAGAGAATGTTTCCTAGAAACAGGGAATAAAAAAATAGAAATAAGGGAAACAGAAACCATACTCCCAATTGTGTAGGGAATTTCGGTCCTAATGTAAAATAATACCGTTAGGTTACGTAATCAATGTCCATGTTAGGTAAGTTAACTAGCGGGGAGGGCCCCCCAATTATGTCAGGAGAGTATTGGTTTATAGGAAGTATTGGTTGAAACTGCACATTTACCGTATCCATTAAGGTAAACAGAAATCATACTCCCAATTGTGTAGAGCATTCTGGTCCTTGAGTACAAATTTACCCTTAATTTATATACCAGCACCCTTAAACTGATTCCAAATTAGCATTCAACAACCTGAAGTGAAAGAAACAAGTGCAAATTAGCAGTTAATCCTCACCGTGATATGCCGTGTGGGGTACATTACACTGGGTCCAATTTACCCCGCAAGTGTTTTTGTCACGGGTAAATACGGACCCAAACTGAGCATTGATCATACGAAAATGAGACAAGATAGAGCATTTCTTATATTTTCATGTTAAAGTGTAGGAAAAGCACTCTATATACGCTTATTTACAAGAATGTACTCCGTCTCGTATTTGAATCCCATGAAAGCTCGCCAAATCAGCTGATTTTGTAAACAAACTTCGCCGCAACTTTTTTTTTGCTGTCATTTTACTCATTTTCTATTTTGGTTCCTCGGTTCATTTACATATCGATATTTATATTCATATTAATACTAGAAATGTTAAAATGTTTGTTTTAGTACATGGATCGATATTCAAAACTGTTACACTCTTATTTATAAAGAAACAAACACCAAAGCAAAGATGGCGGTCCGAATAGAACCCGTCCGTTGGAAGGACCGGGTTACCCGGTCGACACTAATTCAACTATGAATTAATTTAATGTAAAGTCAAGAGATGGCAGTGATATGGTAAAATTGTGTGCCTGACCAGCAGAATTGTTATGAAGGGGAGAGGGATAGCATAGATAATATACCATATCTAACAATCTAATCCTTGTGCTTTAAATGTTGCATATAACAGACCTTTCTCATGAAGTTGTTTTTTCCCAAAGAATAATGAATGAAACAATTTATTCCATCAATTTATATATTTCTTTTATTATGAAGATTATCCTAAAGACTTTCAACTTAACAATAGTTACATATTTCTATGGTTTATATTGTGAAGTATTTACAAGTATTTGCATCAGAAATTCTCATGATATTCTACAGCAGCAGTTCTTAACCTGGTGATGTAAGTATTAATTCATGCCCT
>JACEEZ010025407.1:97500-136206 GCA_016584305.1 Chionoecetes opilio | reverse complement strand
TACCCCTTTTATACCCTTATTTAAATTTTAACCTCCCTTATCCCCCTTTATCCCCCCCCCTTTCCCCTTATACCCCCTTATCCCCCTTAACTCCCTTATACCCCTTATCCCCTTTCCCCCCCCTTTCCCCCTTATACCCCCCCCCCTTTTTATCCCACCCCTTAACCCCTTATACCCCCCCCCTTATCCCCCTTAAACCCACCCCCTTTAAACCCCCTTTATCCCACTCCCTTATACCCTTATACCACCCCTTTATACCCCTTATCCCATCCCTTTACCCTATCCCACTCCTTTTATACCCCTTATACCACCCCTTATACCCCTTATACCCCTTATACCCCTTATACCACTCCCTTATACCCCTTATACTTACCCTCTTATCCCCCTTTTATACCCCTTATACCCCTCCCTTAAAACCCCTTATACCACTCCCTTATACCCTTATACCCATACCTCCTTATACCCCTTATCCCACCCCTTATACCCCTTATAATCCCTTATCCCCCAACCCCCCTTATACCCCTTATACCCATCCCTTATACCCCTTATACCACTCCCTTATCCCCCTTATACTACCCTCTTATACCCCTTATACACCCCTTATACCCCCCCTTATACCCCTTATACCACTCCCTTATACCCCTTATACCACTCCCTTATACCCCTTATACCACTCCCTTATACCCCTTATACCACTCCCTTATACCCCTTATACCACTCCCTTATACCCCTTATACTACCCTCTTATACCCCTTATACCCCTTATACCACTCCCTTATACCCCTTATACCACTCCCTTATACTCTTATACCCCTTATAGAGTTCCGTATACTTTCTTTCCTTCTGTCACTCCTGCCCGTCACTTAACGCCCTCCTACCTGCCGGGATGAGCAGGGTGGTGCACGGGTGGCTGTTGATGCCCTGCTTGTTCTTGGCCCAGCACAGCACTACCATCTTGGTGAGGGAGAGCGCCGTGGTGTAAGGCAGGCGAGACGTGTTGCCCGACCACTCGAACTGCGGGGGAAATTATGGTAGGTACGGGTGTGTGTGTGTGTGTGTGTGTGTGTGTGTGTGTGTGTGTGTGTGTGTGTGTGTGTGTGTGTGTGTGTGTGTGTGTGTGTGTGTGTGTGTGTGAGATAGATAGATAGATAGATAGATAGATAGATAGATAGATAGATAGATAGATAGAGAGAGAGAGAGAGACGGAGGGAGAAAGAGAGAAAAAAAAAGAAAAAAAAGAAGAAAAAGAAGAAGAGAGAAGCAGAAGCAGAGGAAGAAGAAGAAAGAGAAAGAGAGAGAGAGAGAGAGAGAGAGAGAGAGAAGAGAGAGGGGGAGAGAGAGAGAGAGAGAGAGAGAGAGAGAGAGAGAGAGATCCAAAAGTTAAACCAACCTTCCACCAAAGACAAAAATAGATCATATGAATTATTAGGCCAAAAACGAAAATAACCTTGATTGATCACGTTCATACTGGTCAACATGATATATTATTGTATCTACTATATATAGCCCAATGATACCTGGCAAAAGATGAACAAGTTAAGGCGTTAATTAAGTGAGCTGCAGGCGTGAAACAAGGAAAGAAAGTTCTATATATAAAAAAATAAAAAAAAAAAAAAAAAAAAACCCTAGTCGTGTCTTTATAGGGACTTGCAATTAAGTGGGTTTTTTTTTTTTTGGGTTTTTTTTTTGTTATGTCCTTGGCCAGTCCTTGGTGATGTAAAAAAAAAAAGTCACACAACACACACAATAATTCAGATAAATGACCAGAATAACCGACCTTGTAAACCACATAAAGGTCTCACTAAATTTAAACAACTCATCGCTTTTGTCAACCTTTAATACTCCCCCTTTTAACTTTCAAGGACTTTAAAAAGTTTTCTTCTCGTCACCTTTAAACTCGCACCCCAAAAATATACAGCCTGCCACACTATCTTTTTTTTTTTCTTTCTTTTTGTTTTCATACTTCCAGAGAGTCCTTTCAATTAAACCAAGGAGTTTTTAAATTCGTTTTCGCCGCTTTGTTTTTCGGCAAGGGCTTTATCTCTCTGTCTCTTCTCTGGCTCTGCCTGGCTCTGTCTCTGTCTTTCTCGGTCTCTCTCCCCTGCTCTCTCGCTCTCGCTCTGCTCTTCCCCCCCCCCCCCCTCTCTGCTCTTTTGCTCTCGCTCTCTCGCTCTGCTCCTTTTTTTCCGCTCTCGCTCTCGCTTTTCCCCCGCTCTCGCTCTTTGCTTCTCTCCTCTCCCTCTCCTCTTCTCTCCCCCCCTCTTTCCCCTCCTCTCTCCCCTGCCTCTCCCCCCTCTCCCTCTCTCTCTCTCTCTCTCTCTCTGCTCTCTCTCTCTCCCCCTCTCCCTCTCTCTCTCTTCTCTCTCTCCTCCCTCTCCGTTCCTTCTCCTCCTCGGTTCCGTTGTTTCCCCCTTCTGCTCATTTTGTTGTTGTTTGTAGGGGGTTGGTTGTTTTTTTTTTTTAAAATTTTTTTTTTTTTTTTTGTTGTGGGGGATTGTTGGTTGGTTGTTGTGTTGTGGGGTTATGGTAAATGTTGGATTGTAAATAGATAAAATAGATAAAAAAATAGGTAAAGATAAAGGTATGTAAAATAGAAGATAAAGAAAAAAATAATATAAATAAATAAATAAAAGAAGAAGAAAAGATGGAATATGAATAGATAAAAAATAAAAGAAAAATAAAAGATGAATGCAAGATAGATAATATAGATAGATCAATGATATATAGATAAAAAAAATAGAAAAAAAAAAAGAGTTTTAGTATGCTAAATAATGTAAAAAAAGAAAAAAAAAGAAAAAAATAGTGTTATTGTATGGCTTAATATGTTTTTTAAATAGAAAAAAAAAGAAGCAAAAAGAAAAAAGAGATTTTTTTGCTTTAAAAACTTTAAATGAAAAAAAAAGAAATAAAAAAAATAGAGACTTTTTTTTTAGTTAAAAACTTTTTAAATAAAAAAAAAAAAAAAAAGAGGATAAAAAAAATAGAGATTTTTTTTTAGCTTAATAAAATGTTAAAAGAAAAAAAAAGTGAAAAAAAAAAATTGAGTTTTCTGCATGCTTAATAACTGTTTAAATAAAAAAGAAAAAGAAAAAAGGAGAGATAAAACAAAATAAGACTTTTTTGTATGCTAAATAACTGTTTAAATAAAAAAGAAAAAGAAAAAAAGAGAGATAAAACAAAATAGAGAGTTTTTTGTATGCTAAATAACTGTTTAAATAGAAGAAAAAAAGAAGAAGAAAAAGAGCAAGAGAGTTTTCTGTATGCTTAATAACCATTTAAATAGAAAAAAAGGGAAAGAATAAAAGAGAGAGCTTTTTGTATGCTTAATAAATGCTTTAATAGAAAAAAAGTAGAAAAAAGAGAAAGATAGAAACACACACACAGAGACAGAAACAGAGAGACAGAGAAAGAGAGAGAGAGAGAGAGACAGATAGAAACACAGAGAGACACAGAGAAACAGAGAGAAACAGAGATAGAGAGAGAGAGAGACAGATAGAAACACAGAGAGACACAGAGAAACAGAGAGAAACAGAGATAGAGAGAGAGAGAGACAGATAGAAACACAGAGAGACACAGAGAAACAGAGAGACAGAGAGAGAGAGAGAGAGACAGATAGAAACACAGAGACACAGAGAAACAGAGAGAAACAGAGAGAGAGACAGATAGAAACACAGAGAGACACAGAGAAACAGAGAGAAACAGAGACAGAGAGAGAGAGAGACAGGCAGACAGACAGACAGACACATAGAGACAGACAGAGAGAGAGAAGAGAAGACACACACAGCACTCACCTCACTCCTGGGCACAGCGAGGATACCGTCCTGCGTGCTGTTGAGGGACCATGAGAAAAGGTCAGGCGGCGGGAAAGCGTCCACGGCACAAACCACCGTCACGTTCTCGCCCGGCGTTACCGTCACCAACCTGCTCCTCCACCTGGCACTGCGGCGCGTCTGTATATAGGGATAGAAGAATATGATAATAGATATAAAGCAAGGAATATGAGAGTAGGAAGGTTATGTACGAGGGTGGGAAGCTGGGTAAAATAACACGACCGATTGGCTGGGAAAGGTATATTCATTTGTCTGTCTGTCTGTCTCTCTGTGTATCTGTTTGTCTGTCTGTCTGTCTCTCTGTCTCTCTGTCTGTCTCTCTCTCTCGTCTGTCTGTCTGTCTCTCTCTCTCTGTATGTCTGTCTCTCTCTCTCTGTCTGTCTGTCTCTCTGTGTATCTGTTTGTCTGTCTGTCTGTCTCTCTGTCTGTCTGTCTCTCTCTCTCTGTCTGTCTGTCTCTCTCTCTGTCTGTCTGTCTCTCTCTCTCTGTCTGTCTGTCTCTCTCTCTGTCTGTCTGTATCTCTGTCTGTCTGTCCGTCTCTCTCTCTCTCTCTCTCTCTCTCTCTCTCTCTCTCTCTCTCTCTCTCTCTCTCTCTCTCTCTCTCTCTCTCTCTCTCTCTCTCTCTCTCTCTCTCTCTCTCTCTCTCTCTCTCTCTCTCTCTCTCTCTCTCTCTCTCAAATTCTCTTCAATGTGAAAGAGAAGTTGTAAGTTGGGCTAAGTAAGAAAGTAAGTAAGTTGTATCTTCATTCAGATATTGTAAAGGCTTCTTATTCGTTGAAATGGAAGGATTTATATTTTATTATAGCCTACATATATATTTACTTTTTTTTTTCCTAGCCAGAGTCAAAATGCAAATGGAGAACATGTCGTTAACTGCAAAATGATTCTGGATTTATTTTGTCAGAAATCGTCAGAAAATATACCACGAATGCTTCCGGAACTAATATATCATTCCCTTATTTACTCCTTCTCCTTTCTGTTTTATTGTTGTTTTGTTGGCGACGGAATGACCGCCATCATCAGGGGAATGAGATCAAACATCTCAAATATTAGAGGTACGTGACCGGCATTGCTTACAGCCTCCCGTATATACCTTATCTTTTATTTCCTTTCCTTTCCTTCATTTCCTCGCCTTCTCTCTCTCTCTCTCTCTCTCTCTCTCTCTCTCTCTCTCTCTCTCTCTCTCTCTCTCTCTCTCTCTCTCTCTCTCTCTCTCTCTCTCTCTCTCTCTCTCTCTCTCTCTCTATATCTCTCTCTCTCTTCCTATATCTGCCCCTCTCTCTCTCTCTCTCTCTCTCTCTCTCTCTCTCTCTCCTCTCTCTCTCTCTCTCTCTCTCTCTCTCTCTCTCTCTCTTCTCTCTTCCTCTCTCTCTCTCTCTCTCCTCTTCTCTCTCTCTCTCTCCTCTCTCTCTCTCTCTCTCTCTTCCTAATACTCTCTCTCTCTCTCTCTCCTATCTCTCTCTCTCTCTCTCTTCTCTTCTCTCTCTCTCTCTCTCTCTCTCTCTCTCTCTCTCTCTCTCTCTCTCTCTCTCTCTCTCATCTCTCTCTCTCTCTCTCTCTCTCCTCTTCTATATCGCTCTCTCTAACTTCGATTATCTTGCTCTCTGCCATCCTTCATTCCTTACTCCTTCTTTCTTTCTTTACTATATATTTGTTCCTTCCTTCCTTCTCTCGCCTTCTCTTCGCTTCCTATATAGCGCATTCCTAACTGCTTACCGATATCTCTTCCTTCCCTTCCTTCATTCCTCGCTTCTCTGCTTCTTTCCTATCTTTGCCTCTCCTTAACTTGAAGTATAATCTTAAGAACATACAGACATAAGAAGTAAGGAAGCTACAAGGCCTGAGACCTACACGAGTGTTTCCTGTCACTTAAACATACCTACATCCCTTTCATCCCCATCCATGAATTGTCTAGCCTCCTTTTAAAAACTCCCATGACTATTAAGAACTCCCTATGACTAAAAACCCCTATTGAATAAAAACCCTATTGACGAAAAATCTCCTATTGAATAAAAACTCCCTATGCCTAAAAACTCCCTTTCCCATTGACTAAAAACTCCTATTGACTAAAAACTCCCTATTGAATAAAACTCTCTATTGACTAAAAACTCATAAAAAATATTGACTAAAAACTCCCTATTGACCTAAAAACTCCCTATTGACTAAAAACTCCTATTGATAAAAACTTCCTATTGATAAAAACTCCCTATGATAAAAACTCCCTATTGATAAAAACTCCCTATTGACTAAAAACTCCCTATTGACTAAAAACTCCCTATTGACTAAAAACTCCCTATTGACTAAAACTCCTATGACTAAAAACTCCCTATTGATAAAAAACTCCCTAATGACTAAAAAACTCCCTATGACTAAAAACTCCCTATTGACTAAAAACTCCCTATTGACTAAAAACTCCCTATTGACTAAAAACTCCAATATGACTAAAAAACTCCCATTGGACTAAAAAACTCCTTATTGACTAAAAACTCCTCTATTACTAAAAAACTCCCTATTGACTAAAACCCCTATTGACTAAAACTCCCTATTGACTAAATTCAAACTCCCATTGCTTAAATAACTCTTCTTACTACAATATCCTATTGCACTAAAACCTCCTTTCTGTAAACATCGCCCTTTATTGCTTAAACTATCTCCTATACTTGAAACTCATCTAGGTTAATATCACTTATCTTACTTCCTTTTGTTACTACAATATTTTCCTCTATCTTAACTCCTATGTCCCCTTTAACTAATGCTTATCTCATCTTATATACTTACGAAATTGTTTGATTAATTTCACATGCTATTATTCTTTAATTCTACTTTTTTCTTTAACTCCTATTTGTCTCATTCCTCTTCCTTCCTCTCTACCCTCTCTTCTGCTTCCATATCCTTTCCCCATCCATCTCTTCTTCCTTCACAATCCTTTTCCTGTACTTCCTTCTTTCGCTTCCTCTCTTCCTCTTTCTACTCTCTAACCCATTATTTCTTTCTTCATATCCATCCTTATCACTCTTCTCTCTTCACTACAATGCTTTCCTCTTTTCAGCTAGCTTATATGTGCTATCTAATTCTTACATTCACGTGGTAATCTTCCGCTTCTTATCTCGTCCTCCTTCTCCTCTCCTCCTTCATCCTCCGCTCACGTCCTCCTCCTCTCCTCCTCCACCTCCTCCTCACTCTCCTCCTCCTCCACTCCTCCTCTCCTCCTCCTCCTCCACTCCTCCTCCTCCTCACTCCTCCTCCTCCTCCTCTCTTCCTCCTCCTCTCCTCCTTTCCTCCTCCTCCTCCTCCTCCTGCCCACATCCAAATCTTTCTGAATCACAAGACCCATGAGAGACCTCTTTGGCACTGCGAAACTTGCAAACACTCCATGTTTTCAAAAAAGTTATAGAACGTGATTCTAAAATCCCAACCCCTCCCGAAAACGAATAACAGCATATAAATAAAGTATAAAGTAAATTGCCTTCCCTACAGAAGAAAGCAGCTTTTTTTTTTTTGTCTATTGTTGTCCCATCATTTTATTCTGCCCTTCAATAAAAAATATTTTTTTTTTTCCGTGGGGGCGACTGTGTAAGGTACGCACTCAAAATGGGGGGAAAATTTAAGGGTAAATGTTCCCTCAAAACATCACTACCTTTTTATACCTAGCCAGGCGGGGGGGGTGATGTTTTGGTTTTATACCCTTCATTCCCCTTTACTCCCTTTTTTAGACGAAGGGTTAGAAAGGGTATATTTGGGGTTTGAAAAAGGGTTATTTAGGGTTGCAAAAGGGTTATTTGAAAGGGGTAAAAAAGGGGTAGCATTTTTCTCAAAACAAACACCCTTTTTTCCCCTTTTCCCTACCCTTCTTTTCTAAGATTTAAAGAGTGGGTGGAATAAGTCTTCCCCCTTTCCCCACTCTCTCATACTCCAAAATAGTAGTAAAGGGGTTGCAGAACTATTATATACGGGGTAAAAAATTTTACCCTTCCAGCCCTTAAAAAAAAAAACCTAACAATTGGGGTATTTTATCGTAATTTAGGGCTAAAAAACAGAAGATTTTATTAGAAAAGGAAAGATCTGGGCGGAAGGGGTTGAGTTTTTTGTAGGTGCAGATAAGAAAAATTTTTTCATCCTATCTAGACATTTTGCAAGTACAACTACAAGGTTATTACTAAAAAAGCCCGCCAGTCAGCACAAACTGGCGGCTCGAAACGCTGCCGAATGCACGGGGACGCTCCATTGCAAACTCACGTCCTCCCAAACCTTGCCACCCTGAGGGGCTTCTTTTAGGTGCTTATCTGTCTATAAAAAAAGGTATGGCTTGTTTTTGGGAGTGTTACTATATGTTTGGGTTTTAAAAAAAAACAACAACACAGTACACACACTTACACGGGAGCTGGGTGGAGGGCGTTGCTGGTCTCCGTGCCCGGCTTTGGTGGCGCTGCAGAAGTCCGCCCCCCCCCCGCCGCCCCACCTTCTCAGCACCAAGGAGCCCCCCGTCACCAGCACCCCCCCCGGGCCCCGCGACGCCCTTGTGCCCCCCTCACCCGCCGACAAAAAAAAAAAAAACGGAAAAAAAAAAGGGGAAAAAAAAAAAGGGGCATAAAAATTTGTTTTTTTTTTTCCTAAACACCCAAAAAAAAAAAAAAAAAAAAAAAGGAAAAAAAAGGTGCATTATTAAATTGTCTTCTTTTTTTTTCCTGACGACACCAAAAACAAAAACAAAAATCTGTTATTAAATTCTGTCTTTTCTCTTTTCTTTTCTTTTTTCAGGTTCGCGAACACTTTGTTAGGGAGCATTCAGTGTCCTGGAAAATAAAGTTAGCAATCTTTTCTCCCCGTCGCCTTTGTTTCGTAGCTGTTATATGCCTTGGGTGTATTTTATATTGACATGAAGTTTTGAGGACTGGGTGTGTTGATGGGATAGAATGCTTTGAAGGGGGGGGGGACTTAGGGGAAATATTTTTTTTTAGCTTTTCATCATCAGTACCGAGAGAATCACTGAATGACCTTCTTGTGTATATTAGTATTGACATAGAAGGTTGGTGATAGGGTGTGATTAATGTGGGATAGAAGTGCGTTGGAAGTGGAAAATTTCTTAGGAAATGTTTTTTATAGTTTTTTTCATTAATTGTTGGGATCGAGGGGTTTGGAGGGGAAAAGGAACTTGGAAAAGTTTTTTTTTTAATTTTTATAAACTTTGGGGGAAAAGAATTGGAAAAGATAATTTTTTTTTTTTGTTTTTTAAGGGAAAATGTTTGGAAAAAAAAAAATGTTCTTTAAGTTTTTTTTCATATTTTTGATGTGGAAAAGAAGTGTTTTGGAGGGGAAAAAACTTGGGAAAAATTCTTTTATTTTTATCTATGATTGATTGGGATAGAAGGTTTTGGGGGGAATGGAAATTAGGGAAAAGTTTTTTTATAAAATTTTTTTCAATGATTGTTGGGGTAGAAATGTTTGGGGGGAAATGGGAAATTAGGAAAGTTCTTAATTTTTTTCATATAAATTTGGGTGGAAAAAGAAAAATTTGGAGGATGAATTTTGGAAATTTTTTATATTTTAAACTAATTGATTGGGATAAAGTGGTTGGGAAAAGGAAAAGGAACTAGGAATGTCTTAATTTTTATCATTAAATTTGGCGGGGAAAAGAAAAGCCTTTTGAGAGCGATGATATTTAGGGAAAGGGTTGGTTATAGTTTTATCAAATATTGTGTGGGTATAATGCGCTTGGAAAGGAATGGAACATGGAAATGTACTTTAATTTTATCATTAATTGATAGGGATATAGTGTGCTTGGAAAAGTAAATAAGTTAGGAAATTTCTTTTTGTTTTTTATCATATGTGGTGGGAAAAGAAAGGCGCTTGGGTACCGATTGAAAAATTTGGAAAAGTTTTTATATTTTTTATACATACAGAAAATCAACGGGATCCTGTTCCCCCAGAAGGGGGCGGGTCCCTTAGAATCACAACTTAAGCCCCAAAAAACGCGTCCCTTGTTTTATTCGTTAGCCTTAGGACCCCAAAATTATGGGCCCAAAAAAGTCCCCAGGAATGCATTAAAAAAACCAAAAGGAGTATATTTTCACGTGCATTTTAGTTTTGTCCATGATGCTGCAAAAAAATCAATGTAACATATATAGTCTTTTTTTAAAAACCGTGTATAAAAGGTGAAGCCCCAGGGGCATTGACTCGGGTTGAAAAAGGCAGTGAAAACTATGGAAGAAGACAATTGGTTATTATTTCAAAATAAATCTCACAGAAATTTTCATAACATATCGCCGTTTATAAAAAAAATATGGAATTACGTTTAAGCTTTGCATTAATGGTGGGGGTTTTATCGATGCAAAAGGGTTTTATGATAGTGTAAATCTCGCTGACTATTTATTCTTGCCATGACGACTTTTTGCCATGACGACATTTTTTTCCTGACGACATTTTTTGCCCAGCACTTTCCCTTTTTTATTTTTTTTCTTTTACTCACAAAGGCCGGCCCCCAAAAGCAATAAAAAAACGTCAAAAAAGCCCCCTAAGTTGCCATCTCCATAAGAAAATAGGGATTATAAGTGCCATAAAGGATAAAGGGCGTATTTAGTTCGGCCGGAAGTTAATTTCGCATATAAAGCTCCTTGTATTTAAGAATTTTCGTCATGAATACCTTTTCTGGCAACCAACCATAACCCGTATTTCCATATCATTGTTATTATCATCATTATTTTCACTGTTATTATTGTCACATCGTTCACATCATTATTTTCCTGTTTTTATGTCATATCGTTATCACATCACATTTTTTCATTGTTATATTGTTCATCGCTATCACATCATTATTTTCCTGTTTTATGTCTCATCGCTATCAACATCATTATTTTCACTGTTATTATTGTCATCATCGTATCAACATCATTTTTTCACTGTTATTATTGTCATCATCGTTATCAAATCATTATTTTTCCTGTTTTATGTCTCACGCTATAAACATCATATTTCACGTTATTATTGTTCATCGTTATCACTCATTATTTTCACTGTATTATTGTCATCACGTTATCAACATCATCATTATTTCACTGTTATTATTGTCATCATCGTTATACTCATTATTTTCCTGTATTATTGTCATCATCTTATCACTCATTATTTTCACTGTATTATTGTCTCATCTTCACATCATAAATTATTTTCATTGTATTATTGTCATCATCGTTCAACATCATCATTATTTTCATGTTATTATTGCCCATCACGTTTTCACATCATCATTATTTTCACTGTTATTATTGTCACCCATCGCTATCACATCATTATTTTAAACTGTTATTATTGTCATCATCGTTATCAACATCATTATTTTCACTGTTATATTGCCACATTGTTATTCCATCATTAAATTTTCATGTTTTATTGCCATCATCGTTATAAAACATCATTATTTTCACTGTTATTATTGTCATCTCGTATCAACAATCATTATTTTCACTGTATTATTGTCATCATCGCTATCAACCCATAAATCAATTTTTTCACTGTTTATTGTCATCATCTTATCAACATCATTATTTTCACTGTTATTATTGTCATCATCGTTTATCAACATCATTATTTTCACTGTTATTATTGCCATCATCGTTATAAACATCATTATTTTCACTGTTATTATTGCCATCATTGTTATAAAACATCATTATTTCATTTGTTATTATTGCCATCATTGTTTTTACCATCATTATTTTCACTGTTATTATTGCCATCATCGTTTTTCAACATCACATTTTCACTTTTTATTATTGTCATCATCGCTATCAACATCATTATTTTCACTGTTATTATTGTCATCATCGCTATCAACATCTTTTATTTTCACTGTTATTATTGTCATCATCGTTATCACATCATTATTTTCACTGTTATTATTGTCATCATCGTTATCAACATCATTATTTTCACTGTTATTATTGTCATCATCGTTATCAACATCATTATTTTCACTGTTATTATTGTCATCATCGTTATCAACATCATCATTATTTTCACTGTTATTATTGTCATCATCGTTATCAACATCATTATTTTCACTGTTATTATTGTCATCATCGTTATCAACATCATTATTTTCACTGTTATTATTGTCATCATCGTTATCAACATCATCATTATCTTCGCCAAGTAAGGTATGTGATCGGTGTGGTTTGTTTTTTTGTTTGTTTGTTTGTTTCTTTGTTTGTTTATAAGATTACGCACAAAAGGTAAGAAAGTTTTTGATTGAAAGTTTGATCCGAGGTGAGGCTTGGGCCCAATTTGGAGGTGATTAACTTTTGGCGTCGATACGGATGAAAAGATCTTAACTTTGGGATTAACTTTTGGAGATGTGAGGTACAGTATCAATAATGCATGTAATATTGTGTGTATTATAATTACAAAGCATCTCTTATTTCGCTTGTTCAGCCTTGGGGGAGGGAAGTAGGTGGTCTCGGAGTGCTCTTGTAAGAAGGGTATTTCTTATATATTTTTTTAACATCATAAAGGACTGGCCAAGGGCAAAAAAAATAAGGAACAAAAAACCCGCTTAGTTGCCAGTCCTTATGAAGAAGACAGTAAGGGCATATAAAAAGGGGGGTGGGCCATACATAAACGTATACAGTATATCGCCTCCACCACACAAATATTAATACAATGCATATCCCACACTCTTAGTAAAGATATACAAGGCCAGGCTACAGGGCCCCACAGGAGACGGCAGCCCACGGGTGTTTCAATACGTCAATTGAATGAGAGAACTCTTCAACGATAAGTTCACAATGAAGGAGAAACATTTGAAACATTTAATAATAACCGCAGAAACAGGGTAGGAGGATAGATCATGCTAAAAAATCACGATAGAACCACCTACGTATATAAGATGGAAGGGGGGGATCGGTAGTGGCAAGGATAGTGTATAGAGGGAAGGATTTAAGTATAAGGCAGGATAGTAAAAGAGTAGAGGATAAGTATAAAGGGAAAGGTAGTATATGAGGTAAGGGTAAATATAAGGCAAAGGGTGTATATAGAGGTAGAGGAAAGTATAAGGCAAGGATAGTATATAGAGTATAGATATATAAGGCAAGATAGTATATGAGGTAAGGATATATACGGCAAGGGTAGTATATAAGGCTTTATATAGGTATCCTTGGTAGTATATGAGGGGTATATAGAGGTAGAGGATAGTATAAGGCAAGGATAGTTAATAGAGGCTTTTATATATCATCCTTGGTCTATTAGAGGCTTTATTTTATTGGTAGTATTAGAGGTATAGGATATATAAGGCAAGGTAGGGATATAAGGCTTTATAATTATGATTCTGCCGNCCTCTTCCTATTATCTGCCTCTCTTCCTATATCTCCTCTCTCTCTATATCTGCCTCTCTCTCTCTCTCTCTCTCTCTCTCTCTCTCTCTCTCTATCTCTCTCTCTCTCTCTCTCTCTCTCTCTCTCTCTCTCTCTCCTCTCTCTCTCCTCTCTCTCTCTCTCTCCTCCTCTCTCTCTCTTCTCTCTCGTCTCTCTCTCTCTCTCTCTCTCTCTCTCTCTCTCTCTCTCTCTCTTTTTTTCTTTCTTTTTTTTCTTTTTTTTTTTTTTATTATTATACCGAGTTACAAAAAACATCATTACAGGTAGTTACTATTTACTTTACTAATATTGTAACATTTACGGCTAAAGATTATATATAAGGTTCCCATTCTAAAAGCCTAACTCGTGTTAATTGTGATCTCCTTGCCTTCACCTCGGCAGCCACGCGTTCACAAGTTCCTTGAACTCTTGCACAGTTGTACCGTCATGGCGTGGCTGCGAGGCAAGGAGAACATTCCACCAGCCAACGTAGACACAGACGAACTGACGCTGGTGGTGCCAAGTACGACATCGGGGCTGTAGTAGCTCTGCGGGGGCTATAGCAACGGCCCTTGTAGTAACCTGAGCCCGCCGTAGGGGCTGCCGGAGTGTGTGCAGGTGAGGCACCCGTTGCTGATGCACCTTGTACATCACGGTGAGGCCCGCTACGTCTCGCCTCTCTCTCTCTCTCTCTTCCTATATCTGCCTCTCCTTAACTTCAATTATCTTGCTTCATATTCCATCCTTCATTCCTTACTTCCTTCTTTCTTTCTTTACTACAATATTTTTTCCGTTCCTTTCCTTTCTGTCCTTTACTCGCCTTCTCTGTCTCTTCCTATATAGCGGCATTCCTAGCTGCTACCGTATATCCCTTCCTTCCCTTTCCTTTATTTCCTCGCCTTCTCTGCCTCTTCCTCTCTTTGCCTCTCCTTAACTTGAAGTATAATCTTAAGAACATATGAACATAAGAAGATAAGGAAGCTACAAGAGGCCGTGAGACCTACACGAGGTAGTTCCTGTTACTTAACACTACCTACATCCACCTTTCATCCCCATCCATGAAATTGTCTAGAAATTTAAAACTCCCCATTGGCTATTTAAAACTCCCTATTGACTAAAAACTCCCTATTGAATAAAAACCCCCTATTGACTAAAAATTCCCTATTGACTGAAAACTCCCTATTGACTAAAAACTCCCTATTGAATAAAAACTCCCTATTGAATAAAAACTCTCTATTGACTAAAAACTCCCTATTGACTAAAAACTCCCTATTGATAAAAACTCCCTATTGACTAAAAACTCCCTATTGACTAAAAACTCCCTATAGACTAAAAACTCCCTATTGAATGAAAACTCCCTATTGACTAAAAACTCCCTATTGAATAAAAACTCCCTATAGACTAAAAACTCCCTATTGAATAAAAACTCCTTATTGAATAAAAACTCCCTATTGACTAAAAACTCAATTGACTAAAAACTCTCTATTGACTAAAAACTCCCTATTGACTAAAAACTCCCTATTGACTAAAAACTCCCTATTGACTAAAAACTCAATTGACTAAAAACTCCCTATTGACTAAAAACTCCCTATTGACTAAAAACTCCCTATTGACTAAAAACTCCCTGTTGACTAAAAACTCAATTGACTAAAAACTCTCTATTGACTAAAAACTCCCTATTGACTAAAAACTCCCTATTGACTAAAAACTCCCTATTGACTAAAAACTCCCTATTGACTAAAAACTCCCTATTGACTAAAAACTCCCTATTGACTAAGGGATTAAAATTGGGATTGATTAAATAAGGTATCATGAACATTGCGTCCTCTAATGGTCTAGCCCCCTAGTAAAACTCCCTATTGACTTAATAACTATTGACCTATTGACTTGACCCTCATCTTGCTTAATATTCCATCCTTCATTAATTACTTTCTTCCTTCTTTACTACAATATCTTTTCATTCCTTTCCTTTCCTTCATTTCGCCTTCTCTTTCTCTTCCAAACTTATCTCTCCTTATAACTTGAATTATTATCTTGTTTCATATTCCATCCTTTATTCGTTACTTCCTTCTTTCCTTACTACAATGTTTTTTCACTTTCTTCAAGGTTATTTTCTTCATTATTTTTCTTATTCTCATGTTTATATCTTAACATTCACGAAATTGTGTTTGATTTTTTTTTCAGTTTGCGATTTGATTACTTTGTTAAATTCTTACCTGTTTTTTTAATCTTCCGCTTGTTCACCTAGTCGTCCTCCTTCTCCTCCTCCTCCTCCTCCTCCTCCTCCTCCTCCTCCTCCTCCTCCCCTCCTCCTTCTCCTCCTCCTGGATTGACCTACTAAACGGTAATAATGCGGAAAACATGTGTAATGTATTCACAAATAAACTCCGATCGGTGGTTGAAAAACATGTTCCCATGGTAGGAAAACGTCTGAATAACATAAACAGACCCAGTTGGATGACTAATGAGATTCAACAAATCATTGGCAGAAAGCGCCGAGCGTATAAAGTTTACAAGCGATCAAATGCGGACGGCGATTATAGAGAATACAATGACGTAAAACGACGTTGCAAGGGATTAATTAAGACTAAAAAGCGCGAGTATGAAGAAAAAATTGCAAAGGAATCCAAATCAAACCGAAAAGGTTCTTTCAATACGTTCGAAGTAACAAAAACGTCAAAACTAGTATTGGGCCACTGAAAGATAAAAATAACATCTTGGTAAATGATAATAAGAGCATGGCAGTCGTACTCAATGCTTACTTTAATGCGGTATTTATTAAAGAAGACGAAGCTCCATTACCAGAACCAGTAAACATGTATGCGGGACTCGAAAGTGATAGATTGGAAATAGGAGAGATAACAGTAGACGAAGTATCAAAGTATTTGCAGAAACTTGACCCAGCAAAATCCGTGGGGTGGACGAAATTTCGCCGCGATTACTTCGCGAATGTCACAGTCAACTTTCGCTTCCACTAAAGATTATCCTCAATAAATCGCTAATGGACAAAAATTTTCCTAGTATGTGGAAATTAGCTAATGTTACACCGATATTCAAGAAAGGGAGTAAGAGCCTCGCAAGTAATTATCGCCCAATTAGTCTAACGTCTGTGATTGTTAAACTATTTGAGAAAATATTGCGGGATAAAATAGTGTCTTTTCTCGATGAAAATAACTCAATATTAAACTCGCAGATTGGATTTCGAAATAAGAGATCCTGCTTAACAAACCTACTGGATTTTTTTAATGTCATTTATTCAAACTGGGACGCTAAAATTCCCTCGGATGTAATATACCTTGATTTTCAGAAAGCCTTCGATACAGTTCCCCATAAGCGACTTTTGACCAAGCTAAGGGCACATGGCTTGAGAGAGCAACTATGTTCATGGATTGGCGATTGGCTTTCAAATCGTAAACAACGGGTAGTAATAAATGGTGAAACATCTGATTGGTTAGATGTTACTAGTGGGGTGCCTCAGGGCTCGGTCTTGGGTCCCACTCTTTTTCTGATATATATCAACGATCTGGACTGGGACTTGTATCTAAAATATCGAAATTTGCAGACGACACCAATTAGGCGGTAAAGCATATACTAGAGAAAACTGCGAACTCATACAAGTGACCTCGACAAACTATCAGACTGGAGTGATAAATGGCTATTAAAATTCAATTCCGATAAATGTAAAGTAATGCATATAGGCAACGATAACCTCAATATAACTATCAAATGCAAATAAATCGTTAACTGAAGTACAGCAAGAAAAGGATTTAGGTGTCATCATCAGTAATGATCTTAAAACCAGTCCGCATTGCCTAGCTGCCAGTAAAAAGGCGAATATGATGTTGGGCTTTATTAAACGCAATTTTGAACACAAAACTCCGAAAGTAATGACACAATTATACACGTCCTTGGTTAGGCCACACTTGGAATATGCCGTCCAATTCTGGTCGCCCTGTTTCGTAAAGACCAAGCCAAATTGGAATCAGTGCAAAGAAGAGCAACCAAACAAATTCCATCTCTGCGAAATTCATCTTATGAAGAGAGACTGCGGAAACTTAATATGTTTTCCTTAAAGGATCGTAGAATCCGTGGGGACTTGATAGAAACCTTTAAGATCCTAAAAGGATTTGATGTCATTAATCAAGAGAACCTATTCGAGCTTTCAACTCAAGTGACAACAAGAAATAATGGTTTAAAACTAAACGGTCAACGTTGCATCACTGATCTCCGTAAAAATTATTTCAATGTGAGAGTCATTGATCGATGGAACAAGTTACCAGCAAATGTTGTCGAAGCCAGCACAATAACTACATTTAAAAACAGACTTGACGCGCACTGTAAAGTAAATGGGTATTGATAGTGCCCTGCGAATTCATATTTAGTCCCCCGGATCGATTAGTTGTAGTGGTAGTGGTAGTTGTAGTTAGTATATTTCATACCCTATTTTTCTGCACTATGAAACTTCCGTGTTCCTATCTTCTTTTAAGGACATGGTATCCTTTTCCAAATGTGTTCTTACAAGTAGTTGATAGTTAGTAGTATGTAGTTCAGCAGATGCCCTCGTCATGGACCAATAGGTCTCCTGGTGTCTGTTATTCCTATGTAATCCTATGTAATCCTCCTCCCCCTCCTCCTCCTCCTCCTCCTTCTCCTCCTCCTCCACTCCTCCTCCTCCTCCTCCTCCTCCTCCTCTCCCCCTCCTCCTCCTCCTCCTCCTCCACTCCTCCTCCTCCTCCTCCCTCCTCCTCCTCCTCCTCCTCCTCCTCCTCCTCCTCCCCCTCCTCCTCCTCCTCCTCCTCCTCCTCCTCCCCTTCCTCCCCTCCTCCTCCTCCTCCTCCTCCTCCTCCTCCTCCTCCTCCTCCTCCTCCTCCTCCTCCTCCTCCTCCTCCTCCTCCTCCTCCTCCTCCTCCTCCTCCTCTTTCCCTCCCCCTCCTCCTCCTCCTGCACAATCCAAAATCTTTTCTGTAATCAACAAGACCCAGAGAGACCCTTTGGACTGGAAACTTGCAAACATATCCATGATTTTCAAAAAAGGTTATAAAACAGTGATCCTGAAATACCAACCCTATAAAGTATAACGAATAACAGCATATAAATAAAGTGTAAAGTAACAGTTGCCGTTCCTCACAGACAGTAGAAGCAGCTTTATTTTTTTTGTCTAGTTGTGTGTACCATCTATCATATTCTGTCCTTAAATAATAAATATGTTTTTCTTCCTTTATGGTGGCGACTGTGTGAAGGTACACTCTCAGAAATGAGGGGTATATTAAGGGTAGAATTGTTACATCGGAACATCACTACCCTTTTTATACCCTATGTCCAGGCTGGAGGGTAGATGCTGCTGATTATACCCTTCATCTACCCTTTATTAGACGAGAGGGATGAGAAAGGGTAATTTGCGGTTGAAAAAGGGTATATTTAGGGTTGCAAAAGGGTATATTTGTAAGGGTAGAAAAGGGGTAGCAGTATTTCATCACTACAAACACCCTTTTTCTACCCTTTTCCTACCCTTCTTTTCTAAGAGTGTAAGAGTTGGTGAGAATAAGTCTTCCTCCATTCTCCACTCTCTCATACTCTCACAATAGCAGTGAAGGCTTGCAAAACATATTAGTACGTACGAAGTAGAACAAATGTTACCCTTGGCCAGTCTTAAAAAAAAAACCTAACTAATTTGGTATATTTGGTATATTTATCGTAATTCTATGGCTAACAACAGAAGATTTTATATAGCAAAGGAAAGATCTGGGTGTGAAGGGGTTGAGTTTTCTTGTAGGTGCATATAATCATGTATATAAAGAAGGTATGGCGTGTTATTTGGAGTGTTATCTATTATGTTTGGAGTATCAAAAACAACAACACAGATCACACAACACTTACACAGGACGCTGAGGTGGATGGCGTTGCTGGTCTCCGTGCCCCGGGCGTTGGTGGCGCTGCAAAAGTACCGCCCCCCGCCCTGCCGCCCCACCTTCTGCAGCACCAAGGAGTCCCCCGTCACCAGCACCACGCCCGCGCCGCGACGCCCTTGCTCCACCTCCTCACCCTGACGACGACAAAAAAAAAACGAAAAAAAAAAGGTAAGAAAAAAAAGATGCAGTATTAAATTGTCTTTTTTTCCTGACCCAAAAAAAAAAAAAAAAAAAAAAAAAAAAAAAAAAAAGGTGCATTATTAAATTGTCTTTTTTTTTTTCCTGACGACACCAAACACAAAAACAAAAATCTGTTATTAAATTCTGTCTTTTCTCTTCTCTTTTCTTTTTTCAGGTTCGAGAACACTTTGTTAGGGAGCATTCAGTGTCCTGGAAAATGAAGTTAGCAGTCTTTTCTCCCCGTCGCCTCTGTTGCGTAGCTGCTATATAGCCTTGGCGTGTATTTGTATATTGACATAGAAGGTTATTAAGGACTGGGTGTGATTGATAGGGACTAGAAGTGCGTTTGAAGGGCGAGTGTGACTTAGGAAATATTGTTTATAGCTTTTCATTATTAGTACCGAGAGAATCACTGAATGACCTTCTTCTTGTGTATATTAGTATTGACATAGAAGGTTGGTGATAGGGTTTGATTAATGTGGGATAGAAGTGCGTTTGGAGAGGAAATGGAACTTAGGAAATGTTCTTTAGAGTTTTTATCATATGATTGATATGGGATAGAAGTGTTTGGAGGGGAAATGGAACTTAGGAAATGTTTTTTAGAGTTTTTTTTCATATATTTTATGGGGAAAAAGTGTTTGGAGGGGGAAAAGGAACTTAGGAAAGTTCTTTAGAGTTTTTTTCATATGATTTTGGGAATGTTTGGAAATTAGGAAAAAGCCTTTTTTTTTTGGAGGGGAAAAATTTTGGAATGTTTTAAGTTTTTATCTTTTATTTGTTTGGGATAATGGTTGGAAGGAAAAAGGAACAGGGAAAAAGTCTTAATTTTTATCATATATTGATATGGGATAGAGTGTTTTTGGGGGGAAAAGGGAATTAGGAAATGTTCTTTAAGTTTTTATCATATATTGATTGGATAGAAGGTTTGATAATTTAAAATTAGGAAGTTTTTTTAATTTTTATCATAGTAGAGAAAAAAACTGTGTCCTGTTACAGAGAGGGGGGGTTTAGAAAACGAAATGCCTTAAACATTTTGTTGTGGTTTTTTGGGGTGGCTTAGGTTAGGACTCGAATTATGGGAAAATGTAGGAATGATTAAAAAAACCCTAGTTTTTTCATGGATTGTATGGTATGATGTTGAAAAATAAAATGTAAATTTTTATTTTTTTTAATCCATAATGAGATTTAAAACCAGGGCATTTATTTTAAAAAAAGGTAAAATTTTAAAAAGGGAAATTTGGTTTTTTAATTTAAAAATTCCCCCAAGAAAAGTCAAACATATGTTGTTATGTAAAAAATATGGAATTTCTTTAAGTTTTTTAAATTTAATGAGTGGGTGTTCATCGATACAAAAGGTTTCATGCAAGTGTAAAATCTCGCTGACTATTTCATTCTTGCCATGACGACATTTTTGCCCAGCACTTCAGTCTTTTTCTTTCTTTTTTCTTTTTACATCACAAAGGACTGGCCAAGAGCAATAAAAATAAGTAACAAAAAGTCCGCTTAGTTGCCAGTCTCCATAAAGAAGACAGTAAGGGAATATATAAGGTGGCCATAAAAGGAATAAGAGGGCCAATTTAGTTAGGGCCGGAAGTATAAATTTTCGTCCATATGAAAAGCTTGCTTGTATTTTAAGAATTTTCTTCATGACACTCACACTTTTCTGGCAATCAACGTAAACCCGTATTTCCATATCATTGTTATTACCATTATTATTTTCACTGTTATTATTGTCATCATCGTTATCAACATCATCATTATCTCCGCCAAGTAAGTTATGTGATCGGTGTGGTTTGTTTTTCTGTCTGTTTGTTTGTTTCTTTGTTTATAAGATTACGCACAAAAAGGTAAGAAAGTTTTTGATTGAAAGTTTGATCAGAGATGAGGCTTGGGCCCAATTTGGAGGGGATTAACTTTTGGCGTCGATCCGGATGAAAAGATCTTAACTTTGGGATTAACTTTTGGAGATGTGAGGTATCAATAATGCATGTAATATTGTGTGTACAAAGCATCTCTTATTTCGCTCGTTCAGCCTTGGCGGCGGTAGGTGGTCTCGGAGTGCTCTTGTAATAAGGGTATTTCTTATATATTTCTTTTTACATCACAAAGGACTGGCCAAGGGCAAAAAAAAAAAAGTAACAAAAAACCCGCTTAGTTGCCAGTCCTTATGAAGAAGACAGTAAGGGCATATAAAAAGGGGGGTGGGTCATACTTAAACATATACAGTATATCGCCTCCACCATATAAATATTAATACAATGCATATCCCACACTCTTAATAAAGATATGTGGCTACAGGGCCCCACTGGAGACGGCAGCACACGGGTGTTTCAATACGTCAATTGAATGAGAGAACTCTTCAACGATAAGTTCACAATGACGGAGAAACATTTGAAACATTTAATAATAACCGCAGAAACAGGATAGGAGGATAGAATCATGCTAAAAAATCACGATAGAACCACCTACGTATATAAGATGGAAGGTGGATCGGTAGTGACCAAGGATAGTGTATAGAGGTAGAGGATAAGTATAAGGCAAGGATAGTATAGTAGAGGCTTTATATAGGTATCCTTGGTAGTATATAGAGGAGTATATAGAGGTAGAGGATAATTATAAGGCAAGGATAGTATAATAGAGGCTTTATATATCATCCTTGGTAGTATAGAGAGGAGTATATAGAGGTAGAGGATAAGTATAAGGCAAGGATAGTATAATAGAGGCTTTATATATTATCCTTGCTATAACTGACTGACTGACTTATGACTGACTTATGACTGACTTGTGACTGACTTATGACTGACTTATGACTGACTTATGACTGACTTATGACAGACTTATAGTGACTGACCTGGTGGAAGAAGGTGATGCGGGTGGGCGGCGGATTGGCGGTGACGCTGCAGGTGAAGTAGACGTCACCGCCCTCCTTGATGCTGGAGGGTTCGAGGCCGCGCCCTATGGAGAGGCTGACGATGGGGGGATCTGTGTGTGGCGGGGGGAGGACAGAGCGTGCGTCAGGGTATAGCCTATCGGTGGTTCCATTCGCCCTCCACCCACTACTGTAACTATCATCCCCCCCATCCGCTAACTACCATTCTTCCCCCACCCACTAACTACCATTCCCCCTCTATCTCTTTTATCCCTTTCACTGGTTAACTCTGGAACTTTCTCCCTGCTTCTATTTTTCCACCTTTCTAAGACTTTATTCTTTTCAGGAGAGGAGTGACAAGACACCTCTCGAACTAAATTAGCCCATCTCCCTTTCTTTCTTCTCTTATACTGTCTTCTTTATAGGGAGTGTCAACTAAGCGGGTTTTTTGTTACCTTTTTGGTTTTGCCTTGGCCAGTCCATTGTGATGTTAAAAAAAAATTAAAAAACACACTAACTACCATTCGCCCTCCGTCCACTAACTACTGCAACTCGTCAATGGAAAAGAATCACCTCAAACTGCGGACTCGTTTGAGATAAGTGCGGGTGAACTACACTATATGGCGCCATGCAGTTAAAAAACAAAAATTGCGTAACTTGTGAACAGTTCGGTAGTTATCACCCGGTAAATACAGAAGAAATTTCAACATGAAAAAAACACGTATGTGACTTTCTATATATAACCAACAAGTCGGGTAGAAATCAACCTTTGAAATGAATTAACAAAAAAGATTCCCTCGTCTCACGTTAGCTTTACAAAATAGTCACGAGACGGAAAGTAAATATAGGTTTAGTAACTAACGTAAGGAAGAGATGGAGAGAAAGATGAAGAATGAAGAGATCGAGGAAGCAGCGTTGTGATCCTTCTTTCCGCGTGAATCCCTGTCCAAAGCCCTGCTAATTGTGATGCCTCGCTCTTAATTACCGTGTGTATATTCGAGGATTAAGACTATTAATTATCAGTGCGGCGATTGCAGGGTATGCATCTATTTAGCATTGTGTGTTATGTAAAAGTAAGGGAGAAAGCATTGAGTGTGGGAGTGAGTGGGAGAAAGAGTGCGCACAATGTTTATGTATACACAGTAAGTTTACAGAGTTCATGTATAGTGTTGGTGTGAGTCGAGACTGGAGTATTATATATCTTAATTTGTCTTAATTTGTCGCTTAATTTATCGTTACTTATTTATTTATCTAAAGTTATCATTTATCTCTTTATCTATCGTATCTTAATTGAACTCTTTCTCCCTTATCAGTATGTATTGTATTATTGTATATTTCCCTTCAGCTTTTCATTTATTTATAGTGTTTATGATTTATGTATAGTGTTTGTGTGAATCGAGTATTATAATTATGTATCTAAATGTGTCAACTTTTTCCCCCTTATCAGTATGTATTGTATAGTATATATATTTCCCTTCAGCTTTACTCTCTCTGGGCTTTCCTTCTCTTTGCCTTCTTCCCTGTCTGCTTCCTTTCTCTCAGCCTCTCTTCGTGCCTGACTTTTTATTCTCTATCTCTTCTCTCTCCTCTTCTTCCTCTGTTTGCCCAAAGACCTTTATAGCCTAATGAATGGGACAACTGTTGTGATGCAGAACTTTGTCAATTTTGCAGTTTCATAATGCATTTATTTCTACATTTCTGTGTTGAATTATGTACAACTGCCATCATATGTTGAGGGCTTTACTGGATCCCATAGAACTTTGTCAATTTCGCATGTTGATAATGCTTTAATTTCGATATTTTTGTGTTGGGTTTGACGCCATCTGTAATTTCGTTCTGTTTGATCTAGCAACAAAGCGTGCAGACTACCCAGAACCCCATCGACTCCCACCATCCTTAACATACGTATCTCTTTGGATCCACGTATAGTACAAACAACAAACAGCTCGATGGGGCTCCCTGGCGAACCTCGATAGATATACCCATGACTACTGATCTTAGAATATTCTTAGTGGACACGTACATATCTTTTATTGCTCTGATCATAACAGCTCCACACCCTAAGGCCTTGAGAAAAAGTAATGACACAAATGGGTGGCAGTACTCACGGAAGACAGCGAGCATGGTGTTTTTGTGTTCGATGATAAACGTACAACTGCCATTATATATATGTTAAGAGTTTTACGTCATCTGTAGATTCGTTCTGATCTTACGGAGACAAAGTAAGGAAACAATTGGAGGGCACAGTACTCACGGAAGACGGCGAGCGTGGTGTAGTTCATAAGGGCATACGCTGGGTTGCGCGGGTTAGTGGCGGTGCAGGAGAGGCGGCGGCCGTCATCACTCGGCTGGATGGTCCACACGACGCGACTCTCCGAAGACCCCGAGCGCGTCACCGTCTGAGGAAGGAACGCGGGGGACGGGGAAGGTTAAGAGCGAGAGTAGTGGTAGTAGTAGTGGTAGTAGGAGAAGAAAAGTAGTAGTAGTAGTAGTAGTAGTAGTAGTAGTAGTAGTAGTAGTAGTAGTAGTAGTAGTAGTAGTAGTAGTAGTAGTAGTAGTAGTAGTAGTAGTAGTGCCATCAGCAGCTTAATAGAAGTAGTAGTAGTTGTTGTTGTTGTTTATGTTGTAGTGGTTGGAGACTTATAGTAGTAGAAGTTGTAGTCTTTGTTGTACTGGTAGCAGACTTATAGTAGTAGTAGGGGTTGTTGTTGTTTTTGTTATAGTGGTAGTAGTGAAGAGTGGTAGTAGAAGAGTGGTAGTAGTGAAGAGTGGTAAATAAGTCATCAATATGGAATACTTTCTTGTCATACATTTTACACATATTTACTAAAGAATTAATATGAAGTAATAATAATCATAATAACAATAATAATTTTGACCCAAAGGCATACAGTAAGTGATCTCGCTCCACCTGCCGTGCTTAGAGGTTGCTTAAAGGCTGATTCACACTGGCGTTTTTTCGGCATTTTTATCTGACGAGAAGGGGTCTGGGTCTGGGGCTGGTGTCATGGATCGCAATAGGTTTTCAACAAAAATCACACACCGATCGCTTGGTCTTTCAAGAGACCGACTTCTCGTCAGATAAAAATGCCGAAAAAACGCCAGTGTGAATCAGCCTTAACCCCTTCACGCACAGATCTTTCCATTAATATATAAAATCGTCTGTTATTAGCCATTAAATTACAAAAATTAGCTAAATATACCAAATTAGTTAGTGGCTAGGGATACAAAATAGGTCATATCTATAAAATATTGCTTATATTCACTAAAAATCGTCTAATGGTACCCAAAATACAATGGAAATAACGTTCTGGGCCTCAAGGGGTTAAATGTGAAATAATAATAATGATAATAACAATAATAATTTTCACCCAAAGGCATACAGTAAGTGACCTCGCTCCACCTGACGTGCTTCGAGGTTGCTTAATGAAGAGTGATTTACCTGCGTCACCTGGAGGGGCGACCAGTCAGGCACGTCGTGGAGGTCCCAGGTGAGGTTGGCGGGGGGGCGGGAACCTGTGGCCACACACTTCACCTCCTGACGCGTCCCCGCCTCCAGGGCTGCCGCGGCGCCGCTGATGAACACGCTGACTGGCTCGACTGTGGGAGGGGTGGGAGGGAGAGGGAAGGAGGAAAAGAGAGAGAAGGAAGGAGCGAGAGAGAGAGAAGGGGTGGGAGGGAGAGTGAGAGAAAGTGTGAGTGAGTGAGAGAGTGTGTGTTTGTGTTAGAGAGAGAGAGTGATTGAGTGAGTGAGAGAGTTAGATATAGAAAGACACAGAGAGAGAAAGACAGAGATAGACAGAGAGAGAGAGAGAGAGAGAGAGTGAGTAGAGAGAGTGAGAAGAGAGATAGAGAGAGAGAGAGAGAGAGAGAGAGAGAGAGAGAGAGAGAGAGAGAGAGAGAGAGAGAGAGAGAGAGAGAGAGAGAGAGAGAGAGAGAGAGAGAGAAGAGAGAGAGAAGAGAGAGAGAGAGAGAGACTTATAGATTATGAGGCTACTATTTACTTAGCACACTCCTTATCCACCACACTTATCCACCACAACCACATCCAGCATGCTCTCCACACACTCGTCTTCCACACTTACCTGCTTCATGATTATACATCCTCCACATTGCCTCCACCATCTGTATTCATCCACTATAATCATCTGTATTCATCCACTATAATCATCTGTATTCATCCACTATAATCATCTGTATTCATCCACTATAGACCCTCAACCGCAGTGACGTCCACCCACCAACCCACCCACCCACACACACATACACCCACACCCACACCCACACCCACCCACACACACCCACACCCACCCACACACGACACTCACACACACACACGCACACGCACACCCACACACACACACGCACACACACACACACGTATTAAGTCGTCACGCTAAACACCTTCACTCCTACATTTATCTCGCACAAAATTCCAATGTTCAAACTCTTCGGCAAGTAAAAGTTTTCTCTACGTCGCCTGAAGTGCTTTTCCTCTCGTCCACTTATCCCTTCTCTGTAAAGGCCCAACTCTGTGTTATTGGCCGTGTGTCCACGTTAACGGGGCTCACAGACAGTGTAACCTTTGGTCATAGATTGTATTCTCTCTCTCTCTCTCTCTCTCTCTCTCTCTCTCTCCTCTCTCTCTCTCTCTCTCCTCTCTCTCTCTCTCTCTCCTCTCTCTCTCTCTCGTCTCTCCCTCTCTCTCTTCCTCTTCTCTCTTTCTCCCTCTCTCTCTCTCTCTCTTCTCTCTCTTCTCTATCTCTCTCTCTTCTTCCTCTCTCTCTCTCTCTCTCCTCTCTCTCTCTCTCTCTCTCTCTCGTCTCTCTCTCTCCTCTCTCTCTCTCTCTCTCTCTCTCTGCTCTCTTCTGTCTCTTCCTGTATCTCTCCCTCTTGTCATCTCTCTCTTCTCTCTTTTCTCTCTCTATCTCCTCCTCTCTCTCTCTCTCTCTTCTCTCTCTCTCTCTCTCTCTCTCTCTCTCTCTCTCTCTCTCTCTCTCTCTCTCTCTCTCTCTCTCTCTCTCTCTCTCTCTCTCTCTCTGCAGGCTGTACCTATCTCTGGTCTGCAGCAAAACGTTCCTGAGAAATAAGATTGCCAATCACTGTGTTGAAAGCCTAGATTGCAATATCAAAATGTCAGTCACAACGTTGTCTAGGAGAACCCATCGCTGCACAACCCTCATGGTCACTCTACTACCACTTATATTACTAATACTTGTACTTATACTACTACCGTCAATAACACTATAGTCGCCACTGCACTAATATCGCCAGGCGCCATATATTAAGAATGCTAGCATCACTACAGACGTGTATGTGCCACAGAAGAGGCATGCACAGCAGTTTATATCATGTACGTGTCTTCAGGGGCACATACAAGTCTGTAGTGATGCTAAAATTCGTAATATATAGCGCCTGGTGACTATAGTGCAGTGGCGACTACAGTGTTATTGACGGTAATTATGCTGCTACTGTTGCTTCTACTACACTCACTATTATAAAAAAAAAAACCCTATACTGATTTGTTTTAATCTTCTAACAAATATCATTCCAAGACAGTCATAATAATTGGTCGGCAACTCAAATGTACTTTTATAATATACTCACTGTTCATGTCTATCCTAACTTTTTTCTTTTTTTTCATAACCATTTCATTCTGGGGTCAAAATGGTGATATTCTATTCATAATAATTGGTTGGCAACTCAAATTTTCTCTTATAATATCTCACTCACTACTCTTATACTCACTGTTCTACTCTTATATTCACTGTTCACTATTCTGTTATAATACTCACTGTTCATGTCTATCCTGACGGCGGAGATGATGGGCGTGGTGAGGTTGTTGTTGGTGACGACGCACTGAAGCTCCGCGAGGTAGTCGGCGGCAGTGAGCGGCGGAAGGTAGAGTCTGTTGGTGAGGGACCCGTCGCCGCCACTTACGCTGGTGGTGGCGTTGGCGACCTGAACCCCGCCCTTCACCCACTCAATGCTCGGCGCTGGCCAGCCTGGGGCGAGGAAAGGGGAAACTCTTACGTTATGAGTGTGTGTGTGTGTAAGTAAATAAGTAAGGGAGTTTATTGCCATTATAACATCACCCAAAGAAAAGAAAATATATATAGCATAAAAGCAAAATATAATGTTGGCACGGTCTGTATTTACCTAGTTGTGTTTACCTAGTTGTATTTACCTAGTTGTGTTTACCTAGTTGTATTTACCTAGTTGTATTTACCTAGTTGTGTTTACCTAGTTGTGTTTACCTAGTTGTGTTTACCTAGTTGTGTTTTACCTAGTTGTGTTTACCTAGTGTTTTACCTAGTTGTATTTACCTAGTTGTTTTACTATTGGTTACCTAGTTGTATTTACCTAGTTGTGTTTACCTAGTTGTGTTTACCTAGTTGTGTTTACCTAGTTGTGTTTACCTAGTTGTTGTTACCTAGTTATTACCTAGTTGTGTTTACCTAGTGTTTTACCTATTGTTTTCTGTTTTTACCTAGTTTATTTACCTAGTTGTATTTACCTATTGTTTTACCTATTGTGTTTACCTAGTTGTATTTACCTAGTTGTGTTTACCTAGTTGTATTTTACCTAGTTGTATTTACCTAGTTGTATTTACCCAGTTTGTTTACCTAGTTGTTTTACCTAGTTGTATTTACCTAGTTTTTATTTACCTAGTGTTTTACCTATTGTTATTTACCTAGTTTGTTTACCTATTGTTTTTTTACCTAGTTGTTTCCTAGTTTGTATTTACCTAGTTGTATTTACCTAGTTGTATTTACCTAGTTGTGTTTCCTAGTTGTTTTACCTAGTTGTATTTACCTAGTTGTATTTACCTAGTTGTATTTACCTAGTTTGTTTTTAAATTGTTTACCTATTGTTTACCTAGTGGTGTTTCCTGTTTATTACCTAGTTTTTTTTACCTAGTTGTATGTACCTGTTGTGTTTACCTAGTTGTTTTACCTATTGTGTTTGTTGTTTTACTAGTTGTTTGACCTGTTGTTTCGTGTGTGTCCTGTGTTTCCGTTTGTTTACTAGTTGTGTTTCCAGTGTTTTCCTGTTGTGTTTCTGTTGTGTTCCTGTTGTGTTGTGTTGTGTTGTGTGTGTGTGTTGTTGTGTCCGCCTGCTGTGTGTGTGTGTGTGTGTGTGTGTGTGTGTGTGTGTGTGTGTGTTGTGTGTGTGTGTGTGTGTGTGTGTGTGTGTGTGTGCGTGTGTGTGTTGTGTTGTGTGCTGGTGTGTGGTGTGTGTGGTGTGGTGTGTGTGTGTGTGTGTGTTGTGTGTGTGTGTGTGTGTGTGTGTGTGTGTGTGTGTGTGTCTCCTAAGTAAATGTCTGTAGATACTTTGTGTATTGATTCATCTGAAATACTTGGTAAATTTTTGTTTTTATTGAGTTCTATTGAGTTTTTATTGAGTTCGTAGCTAGTTTATTGAGTTCCCTTGTACATACTGTGGTCAATAAAGCATATATCTATCTATGTGTGTGTGTGTGTGTGTGTGTGTGTGTGTGTGTGTGTGTGTGTGTGTGTGTGTGTGTGTGTGTGTGTGTGTGTGTGTGTGTGTGTGTGTGTGTGTGTGTGTGTGTGTGTGTGTGTGTGTGTGTGTGTGTGTGTGTGTGTGTGTGTGTGTGTGTGTGTGTGTGTGTGTATCAACTTCCACTGTGAGGGGTTATACAAATAGCGTCACATCACCAGGCCCCGTGAGTGCTGACTGGCTCGTAGGAATTGATAGTATTATCCGACACTCCACCCTAAATTTACCATACCGAGTTTTCCCGCCTCGTAACTCACCGCCTCGCACGTAGCAAGTTAGAAACGGTCGATTGCCATGGTTGAAAGGCCCCGCCACCAGCACGCCGCCGGGACCCCGTGGCAGCGTCCTCCCCTGCCCGTCCACCACCATCACTGACGACGGCTTCTCTGGAATGACGAGGCGGAGGGAAGCATCAGCATAATGGAGGACGTATGAACCTAGCTTTAGGGATCACAAGGCAGAAGGAAACATGAGGAATTAAGACAGGAAGGAATTATAAGGAAACATAAGACAAGGAATTAAGAACCCAAATGAGATAGCCAAGGGAAGAGTTGACAAGATTGTTAACTATGGAGCCTCACCTCGCCTAGCTATGCACGACCCTGCCTCAAACCCAGCCTCGCCACCTGCCTCCCTGGACCTGCCTCACCTAGCTATGCCCAACCCTGCCTCAAACCCAGCCTCGCCACCTGCCTCCCTGGACCTGCCTCACCTAGCTATGCCCAACCCTGCCTCAAACCCAGCCTCGCCACCTGCTTGCCTCCATTCATCGAAACACTGCCCCAAATCATACTTGTAGATTGCCCTCTCTCCCTCCTTTCTAGTACTTAACCTTTCTTTACCCTCGCAAGATCAGGTTATTTATGAGTGTAGCAAAGGTAACATCAAAGTTTTATCTTACGGCTTCAATAGTACAGCTGGAAATGCGTCAAATAGTTAACCAAGGGAAGAGTAACTGTTGACAAGTCTGTTAACTTAAGGAGACGAAGTTGAAGAGGACCTATGAAGCGATACTAAGCGTCAAGGATCACAAGAAGAAGAAGAATCAGCAAAATGGAGCAAGTATGAACCTACCTTTAGGGGATCATGTTAGAGAAAAAAACATTGCGATTTGTTGTAGTGATGATGTGGAAGGAAATAATGGGACATGAACATAATAAGTAAGCAAAGTACATAGCATAATCATAACATCGGCATAATGGAGTAAGTATGAACGTACCTTTAGGGATCACAAGGCAGAAGTAAACATAAAGAATTAAGATCCAAAGTGAAATAGCCAAGGAAAGAGTTGAAAAGACTGTTAACTAAGGAGACGAAGTTGAAGAGGACCTATGAAGCGATACGAAGCGTCTAAGATCACAAGAATAAGAAAGAAGAATCAGCAGAATGGAGGAAGTATGGATTTAACCTTAGGGGATCATAGATTTGGAAAGTAGTAGTGGTTCAAAAATTAAAAGTCATGGAGAAAGGAAGGGTAGGATGGTGCAAGAGATAAATACTAAGCGCGACGCGTCTCTCTCTAAGAAAACATGAAATCTCCTGTTATTTTGTCCTCATTTTCTTTGAATTTGCAGGAAAATGAGACGATTTGCTCATAACATTACGAAGTAGTATTACGTGAGTTACAAAATACATATGTTTATAGAAAAAAAAGTTCAGACTTGTTTCGAATATTGTAATGCAAAATATATGATTAGTTTTGTCATAACACGTCTGCTTGTTATCTTTGTCATTAGTTTTTATGCTACTTCTACTACCTATTTCAGGAACGTGTGATTTGACAATACTCGCTGTTCTGTTCTCTCCATCATCATCATCAGCATTATACTTCTTTCTACCTAATACTTTCCTACTCCTTTTCTTCTTCCTCCTCCTCCTCATCATCACCATCTTTTCTTCCTCTTTCTACCTATTTCTTTCATTCCTCCTCTTTTTCTTCCACCTCTTCCTCCTCTTCTTTGTCTTCCTCGTCCCATTGTTCCCCTTCCTCTTCACTCTTCTCGCCACTATCACGGAGGAAGAAGGTATAAAACAGGGTACGTGGCGCTGCAGACGCTACATACCCTGTCGGAAGTGCCATCTGCGACCCACCCCGACCCGGCACACTCACCTGTCCTCCCACGCTGCCCATCCTTGCTACGGACTCTCTCGCAACAAAATGTGAAACTGTTTGTTCCCTTAACAGAACGCTACTACTGAACTATGCGGGCAGTGTGTGTGTGTGTGTGTGTGTGTGTGTGCATGTGTGTGTGTGTGTGCTATGTAATTGTTTCCCAACACTTCCTAGCATTGGGTAAGGGGCAGTCAGAAGAGTGTACAGTACGTATAATAGGGATGCAAGGTGGATGTAGGTAGTGTTAAGTAACAGGAACTATCACGTGTAGGTCTCACGGCCTCTTGTAGCTTCCTTATTTTCTTATTTTCTTATATTAGGTCCTCAGAATCACAAGACTAGTGTAGTAAGTGGCAGTGCAGTGAGAAGTCAGTATTGCCAACACCTCAAATGTCAGGACAACAATAATTCACCTGGGTGTGGCGGTCATCGCAATGGGGTAGAATTTCCCATCTATTACAAGGGTGCATTGGCTGCCTTGGTACCACTGGCTGTCCCGCAAGACCCCACACTGTTTCCTCCCCGCGCGGTGCCAAGAACAGTGCTCAGTGGTTGCCGGCTAGCCACGCACAGCCAATAGCAGGCCGCGACGCGTGTGTTTCCACCAATGAGCGTGCGTGTCCACCTCAGTCCTCAGTATGTTTATGTGTCACCTTGCATGACACATGTACTGGCTGCTCCTGGATTATTAGCGTTTATTTTAGTGGATTACTAGGGATATCTGTTGTTAGGGTAGTGAAAGTGAAGTGAGTGACGTTGGTAAAGGGCATGGTAGCGGTGAATCACGGCATCACCGGCGAGGCGAGGACAGTGGTGTGAAGGACGACGTCGTGACACTTCGCCGTGCAGCGCCTCTCGTGTAAGTATGGTGTGGTGTCTTGTATAATTAACAGTGCGTTGATTTGTATTACTTGTGTGAACCTTTACTGTGGCAATGCATAAGTAATTAAGTATCCTCCTTACGTGAGAGATTTTAGCTCCTTAGAGAGAGAGAGAGAGAGAGAGAGAGAGAGAGAGAGAGAGAGAGAGAGAGCATTAACAGGCAAAACATCGCAACCACGCCGATCCTAACATAAGAAACTCTGATACCTCGCACCGCATACAAGAAATGAGGGGGAGCGAGCAACAATTCCCTGCTCCCTCCCCCCCTACCCCCATCACCCCTCCCCTTCACCCCCCACCCTCACCCCACACACCCCGCCTCTCACACCTACCGTATACTATGAGGTGAAGGCGGTGCGTTTGTGTAGGCGCGTCGAGAAAGTCCACCCGGCAAGTGAAGCCTCCTGCGTCCTCTCTCGTCACTTGCTGCAACTCCAGCCACCCGGGGTAGACCGGGAGGGCGCCTGGGGGGTCTTGGGGGCCCGGCCGGTACGTCTTCTTCACCAGCAAGAACCTCAGGGTACAAAAGGAGAGTTGAGAGATGGGGGAGGGAAGGAAGGAGGGTGAGGATTGTGTGGGAGGAAATGAGTTTTGAAGTAGAAAGAGAGAGAGAGATAGAGAGTGTGTGTTAGTGAGATGGAGAGAGAGAGAGAGAGAGAGAGAGAGAGAGAGAGAGAGAGAGAGAGAGAGAGAGAGAGAGAGAGAGAGAGGAAGAGAGAGAGAGAGAGAGAGAAGATGATCTCTATAGGAAGAGTGAGAGAAGAGGAAGGAGAGAGGAGAGAAGAGAGAGAGAGAGAGAGAGAGAGAGAGGAGAGAGAGAGAGAGAGAGAGAGAGAGAGAGAGAGAGAGAGAGAGAGAGAGAGAGAGATGTAACCTCTCCTCTTTCTCTAATATAAGGATAATTAGTTTAGTGCAGAGAGAGAGAGAGAGAGAGAGAGAGAGAGAGAGAGAGAGAGAGAGAGAGAGAGAGAGAGAGAGAGAGAGAGAGAGAGAGAGAGAGAGAGAGAGAGATGGATAATAACGAGGACTACATACGCACACACACACACACACACACACACACACACACACACACACACACACACCACGCACGCACGCACGCACGCACGCACGCACGCACGCACGCACGCACGCACGCACGCACGCACGCACGCACGCACGCACACACCACACACACACACACACACACACACACACACACACACACACACACACACACACACACACACACACACACACACACACACATACAAACATGAATATATTTATACCTATATTACACCACGAACCAAAATATTAAGGCCTACGAATATTGCTGAACGGTTATGCATGAATTTTCGAAGACATTTTTTTATCACCATATATTGAGAGATGTTATAATTGCTATAAAATAAAAGAGAGAGATGTATATATAGAATCTTCCTTCATTTTTAACATTTTCGAATAAAGGGCTACGAATATCGCTGTAATGCATGACATTTCGAAGACATTTTTTTTATCCCCTTGTAATGAGAGATAATGTTGTACTATATGTAGCATTTTCCTTCATTTTTAACATACAACACTTACTCAAAGGCCAAATATTGCTGCATTACTCTATTGCGTTTTCTGGTCGTCGTGCAGCCCCGGGAGGTCGATAGAGGAAAACCCAAATGACATATAGGATATCGTCTTTCGATGAAGCCCTTACGCAACACAGAGACCGCCGAATATGCTGCACTGAATAACAACGTGGATATAGTCTCAGTTCAGTACCACATAAGTTCTGAGGAAGACACAATTACCTGGTGACGTGTTATTCAGTGTTATTCACCCATGATACCCATTATTGCTTATTAATGCCAAATAAAGGTATTTGCCATCATCAGATCATATGTATGCAAGCTAGGGACTTTAAAAATATACGTAGTGCGCCCTGGGTGATACCTAATACACTCAGGTAATGTGCTCCTTGAATGAGTGCTGCTTCTAATTCGAATCCTTAACTGACGTGCCATATTAGACTTCGGAACTCGAATTGCCAGGTCCTCAGTTTCTACACCTTTCTTGTATAATTGTCTACTGAAAAACAACTATGCTTATTCACTGCCTCAAACTCATATATTTAAGTCTTTTCTTCTTATATATTTTAGTCGATCTTAACTTTTTACCATAACTAAGTCGGTTTTTAGCTGTATGTTTCTCTTATTAAGTCAATAGTATTTAAACGTTATTATATTGCTATATGTTCTTTATTTATGTATCAGAGAGCCTGAAGTGTAATTCGACGCGTGATGTCATGTTTTTATATCTCCGCCAAATCTCACCCACACCTTCTGCTGTTCCCTTTACAATTTATCTTCTCTTCCTAACAGTCGTTGCTTCCTTTATTCTCTTTTTCCAACTTCTTCTTTTTTCTCGTTTGCAACCAGCATAATGTCTTGAACTGTACTTGCCCAATTTTACTGCCATCATCTCTTAAATTTAGCTTTATACTCTTGTCATGTTTTCATTATTCATTATAGACGTTCTCCTATCTCATTCATCCATAAATTCTACTAACATAACTATTTTGGTTCAGGCGTCTCATATTCTCGCATTGATTTATAATATTAGTTCGGATCCAAAACGTACCAACTTATAAACCTCCCTCCCTGGCATTTCATCCCTTTCCAATCATTGATCCCATAACTATCAATATTCCTTCATTTTCGTTCGAATATTGTCTTAAAATTACATGGATTTAATTTATTTTTTTTTTATTTTTTCCCATTAATTTTATTATTTTACAATTATTTTTTAGATTCTCACGTTTTTTTCCTCTCTTTCTGACATCCATCTCATTCTCTCTACCGATACTTCATTTCCTCTAGTCATCCTTTCTTCGCTTCGCTCTTCGTCGTTCCTTTCACTCTTTTTCAGCTACTTCACAAAACCCTCTTTTTCCCTTTTTTTCTCTCTCTCCTTATCTCTCCCTCTCGCCTTTCCTCTCCTCTCTCGTCTCAGCTCCTCTCCTGTTCTGTCTCTCAACTCTTGCTTTTCTCTCCTTCCTCCTCTTCTCCTCCTCTCTTTCCTTCCTCCTCCTCTCCTCTCCTCTCTCCTCCTCCTCTCTCTTCCCTCCTCCTCCTCTCTCTCCTCGCTCTCTTCTCCTCCTCCTCCTCCTCCCTCTCCTCCTCCTCCTCCTCCTCCCTCTCTCTCCTCTCTCTCCTCTTCCCTCCTCCTCTCTCTCTCCTCTCTCTCCCTCTCCTCCACCTCCCCTCCCCTCTCCCTCCTTCCTCCCTGCTCTCCGTCGATCTCTCCGACCTCAGATAAGACATCAAATGTCCGTACACCAGCCTTTCTACACTCTGCTTATTTCTCAGCCCTCCATCTCTAACCACACTCTCTCCTCCTCCACATTAACTAAACGCTACTTCCTAACTTGACCAATCTCGCCTCCCACTAATGCGGAGCTGATTTGCTCCTCGAGAAAAAGCACGTGAACAATACGATTAAATTCTGCAAGTGAGATTTAAATCCTACCATATAAACTGATAATATTTCAGGTACACACTAGAGTATGGACTGCTTGATTTGGAAAGCGTTATAAATCGGTGGTCCTTTGCACAGGGAAATAGACTTACGTTAGTTTCACTCCGACATTGCACGATTGTCACGTGCGATTGCTCCTTGGAATACAGGATCCACAGGCCACCGATAGCGGCAAAATTCATGTAGACTCAACGAAAATCGTTCTTCTCAAATTAAAAACGCAGATTCACGTTAAGCTCACAGGGTAACCCTTCGCCAAATGGATTGACCTACTAAACTGTCAAATAATCATTACTACATCCTGTAATGATCTAACCACACTGTTAATCTATTCACTACAAAACTCCAACGGTGTCAAACTATGTTCCACAAATATAAAGTTTTAAATAACATTAAAGAACCGTTTGGAGAAATATGATCCACCAAATATCATTGGATAGGTCCCAAAGCGTAAACAGTTTTTACAAACCATCCAGCTTCGACTTCCTAAATTATCAACGTAAAGCAGTGAGATTCATTCTAATTAAGAATTTAAGAACGCGATGTATAGAAAAAAAATTCAATCGATAAACAAACGAACAAAGGTTCTTCAATACTTGAGAATAAGTATAAAAGTCCAATACACATGAGGTTGCCATATGCAGAATCATGAAAGATATAATAAACTATGGTAAATATAATATAAAATGGAGATTTCGTAAAAAGTATGGAATACTTGAATGGGGATATTTATAGGAGCACGGAATATATCCATTACATAACCGTACATGTATTGTGACTTCGCATATAGGTGAAATGGAATGTAGGTAACTAGACTGTTAAATTCAAATCACTTTGAACGAACTGTAGCCAATAATCGTAGAGAAGGGACTGGATCGAAATGCCAGCGCGATACTGCGCGTCATATTCAACAGTCAACTTTCTCTTGATAAAAGTTTGTCAATAAATCGCTGGAAAAAAAAAATGCCTTATAATTCAGCTATGTTTACACAACAACAAAAGGGATTAAGATACTAAGTAAACGCCCAATATCTAACGTCTAGTAATTGTTAGAAGCTGATTTGAAAAAATGATTAGACAAATAACTAAAGTGTCTTTATCTCGAGAAAGATAAACGTATACTAACTAGATATTATAAATAAGTTAAAATAACGTATGGATTTAGAAGTATTATTCTAACTGGGCGTAATATTTCCTGGTATATTATTGAATGTTCAATCAGTAAAGCTGTCGCGAAGGTAAGTCAATGAGAGTCAACGCGGAATTGCAAGTTATTAAATTGCACATACCTGGGACAATCATCCGCCACGATACTTCGCGATGTCGGCCTTTCGCTCCTACAAGTTTAATAAATCGCTAGCAATGTTCGCGTTAAATGCAATGTCCAGGGCCGATAGGTCGCAATTATCTTATTCTCCGTGATTGTTCAAACATTGGAATATTGTATGTGAAAATAGTGTCTTTTCCAGATGCAAAATAACTATACTAAAAACTGCAGAATATCGAATAAGCCAAGATCTCTTAACATCACATATGGATTTTAATGTATTAAAATAACCTAAATCTCGAAGTAATGCATACTTGATGCAGTAACCTTCATTAATTGCATAAGCAACTTTACCAACGTAAGGCAGCATCGCAGGAAAATTAGTTCATATTGCAGCTTAATCGAAAACTAATTCGGTATATCAATGCGAGGCATCAAATTATGATGGTTGATTGTTAATCTTAGTGGGAGCCATCAAGCTCAGCAGTATGGACCATACCTTTTGATTAAAACCCATTGGACTTGCACTTTTCTATTCGAAACTTTTCAGATCACAAATTGGAATGCATAACTAGAAAGCAATCATAACAAAGTATTCGCATTCGATGGATATAATGCTTTAAAAATTCATTGCGATTAATTAAGTATCATTAAAGATCTAATTAATATCATGCAAATAAATTTAATCTAATAACAGGTTTAGTGTCATTATAATGAGAACCATTCGCTATTGCTACTCAGTAAAAGAAATATATGTTTTTATCTAAACGTACGTTGACATAACCGAGTATACAAATTATTAATGTTAGCCCAGATGCTCATTGATGGTTTGTAAAGATTAAGCAATGTGTCTGCAAAAACAACAACATTTCTGCTATCCTGTGAATTCATCTTATGATAGGCTGCGAATTAGTATTCTAGGATCGTAATCCGTGGGTGTTGAGTAGAAACCTATTAAATCACTAAAACGTTTTGCATGTCTACTTTCTAGACCTATTCGTCTTTCAACTTCTCTACACTAGTATATGTTTACTAGTCACGTCATCTCGCTCTCGTACAATATCTCTCTTCTGTTAGTCTTGTACATGTCAATCATCTCCTCAATCTTGTCGGAGCGAGCCTCTACTTCTATCCTTGCGCTCTTAAGTTACTGTTATTGTAGTCGTATATTCGTGTCTAGTCTCGTTGTATTTTGTGTCGTTGTATCTTTATCTATTATTTCCTTTCTCTCTCTTCCTCTCTCTCGTCATCTCTATACATCTCTCTCTCATCTCTCCT
>JACEEZ010025407.1:82500-95000 GCA_016584305.1 Chionoecetes opilio | reverse complement strand
AAATATATAAGTTTATAATTCAGTAACCGTTCATGATAGGTCAGTGTAGACGCGAGACCAGTGTTGCCACCTCAGTTTAGGGGAAGAGACTAACTCAATATGATTTTCACGCATAGTAATATATCATACTTCTAGTTTAAAGCAGTTTTACTTTGAAAATCGCAAGTTAGACTGAACCTAAGAACAAAACATAGAAATTGCAACCCAGCATATTTTATTAACATCTACACACTAACATACATACATACATAGATACCTATAACATTTCCATTATAATACCCGCCTCCATAAAAAGAAAATAATACTCAAATTAAAAAGTATAGCTGCATTAAAAAAGCTCTTTTAAAAGTGAAATGGTTTGGCAATAACAGAACTCTTGCAATATATAGAAAGAGAGAGAGAGAGAGAGAGAGAGAGAGAGAGAGAGAGAGAGAGAGAGAGAGAGAGAGAGAGAGAGAGAGAGAGAGAGAGAGAGAGAGAGAGAGAGAGAGAGAGAGAGAGAGAGAGAGAGAAGAGAGAGAGAGAGAGAGAGAGAGAGAGAGAGAGAGAGAGAGAGAGAGAGAGAGAGAGAGAGGAGAGAGAAAAAAAAAATCTAATACAATATGTGTGTGTGTGTGTGTGTAGGAAGGTATTTGCTAACTTAGGAGTATAATAGAAGCATTACAAGGTGAAAAATATGTGTGGGTGTATAATCTAATCTTTAAGTAGTAAGAGTCATTACTACCTGACATGAGTGAGTGACTTGAGTGAGTGGGTGGGTGCGGCAAGGAACATGCATGATCCATCACGCCCAGATCTTTCCTTTGCTATAAAAATCGTATGTTGTTAGCCATAAAATTACGAAAAGTTACTGAATATACCAAATTAGTTAGTCGACAAGGATACTAAACAGTTCATATGTATAAAATATTGCTTATATTCACTATAAATCACCCGTCAGGGTGGCAAGGTTGGTAGAGACGTGACCTCGCAATGTGCAGCGTCCCTGCGCATTCGGTCAGCGGTTCGAGTCCGCCTAGTTCGTGCTGACGTGGTGGCGCTTTGTATAGTCAATAACCTTGTAGTTGGTACTTGCAAAGTGTCTAGATAGGATGAAAATCTTATCTTATCACTATAAATCGTCTAATGGTATCCAAACTACAATGGAAATTACGTTCTGGGTCTCAAGTTTTCAAGGGGTAAAGGTCCAAACATGACCACCACGCGACTGGGAGGGTCATTCAAGGGAAGGTTAAGGATTCCCATGCATACTCCGCGCACTTTCCTGCCCAGAATACTTCATAAAACGGTTAAGTGCAGCTTTTCAACACAGAAAGGAGCCTCGTTCCATCACCATTACTCCATCCACTGCCATTCCATGAGTCTTTCTTCTCGTTCTATTCCCACATTTATTTCCTTCTTTTTTCCATTCATTACTTGTATTATTTTCTCTTCCTTTCGTTAATAATTTGTTTTCATCAGCAATTATTTCCCTTTTTTTCATGGATCACATTCTTCTTCATTTCTTATTCCCACATTTATTTCCTCTTTTCTCTCTTACCTTTCATTACTTTTCTTATTTTATCTTCTTTACGTTAATCTTTTTTTTCCCATCAGTTATATAATTATTTACGACATACTTCTCATCTTCTTCATTTCTTATTCCCAGATTTATTTCTTCTTCTTTCTCTTACCATTCATTACTTTTCTTATTTTCTCTTCTCTTCATTAATCTTCTTTTTCAAGCTACTATTTTATCTTCACTTCATTTACTACATTTTTCTCATCTTCTTCATTTCTTATTCCCAGATTTATTTCCTCTTTTCTCTCTTACCATTCATTACTTTTCTTATTTTCTCTTCCTTTCATTAATCATTTTCTCCATCAATTATTTTTCCTTCTTCATCATTTACTACTTTCTTCTCATCATCTTCATTTCTTATTCCCAGATCTATTTCCTCTTCTTTCTCTTACCTTTCATTAGTTACATCTCACTTTTTCTCTTCCTTGCGTTAATTTTTTTTCTTCATCAAATTAATTACCTCATTTTCGTCTTTTCTTTCCATTTCTGAATTCCTTAACTAAATTAGCAAACAAAAAATTTCACCACTCATAAAATCAAGCTCTCTTATATTTAATAGTTTGTCACGTATCTTTCTAAACAATAAGAAACTGAATAAATTATTGTATATCAAACCCACTGATTTGTGAACCTAGGATATCATTGAAATATGTTATGAAGTATTTTGTATGCCGATGATTGTAATACGTGTTGTGTTTATGATTTTTTTTGTGTGCTGAAATGGTGAACGATCTGAAATAGAATGACATACAAGGAAGGTTTAGAGAAAGTCAGCGGAAGAAATGCAGGAGAGTAGAGAGAGAGAGAGAGAGAGAGAGAGAGGAGGAGAGAGAGAGAGAGAGAGAGAGAGAGAGAGGAGGAGAGAGAGAGAGAGAGAGAGAGAGAGAGGAGGAGAGAGAGAGAGAGAGAGAGAGAGAGAGAGAGAGAGAGGAGAGAGAGAGGAGAGAGGAGAGAGAGAGAGAGAGAGAGAGAGAGAGAGAGAGAGAAGAGAAGAGGAGAGAAGAGAGGAGTAACGAGTAGATAGATTCGAGAGTAGAGCAGAAGAAGAGTAGCAGACGAGAACTTAAATCGAAGGATGAAAAGAAGAAGAGAGAGAGAGATGAGCGCAGAGAGAGAATAGAGAGGAGATGAACGAGAGAGAGAGAGAGAACGAGAACGAAAAGAGAAGAGAGAAGCTATGGACAGGCCCAGAGAACTGAGAAGCTTAGTGAGAGCGCGTCCAGATCGAAGGAGAGAGGAAAACTAAATTACGATAAAGAAGAGAGAGATGAGAAGATGAGAGAAGAGAGCCGAGAGAGATATGAGAGAGAGAAAGAGGGAGAGAGAGAGGAGAGCGAGGAAGAGAGAGGAGAGGAGAGCGAGAGAGAGACTGAGAGATGGACGAGGTGATGAAGATGAGATGAACCAGATCGAGTGAGAGATAGCAGATCTGCTAGCGAGAGACTGTAGGGAGGTGAGAGAGGAAGAGATGGGGAGAGAGAAGGAGAAGAGGAGAGAGGAGAGAAGAGAGAGAGAGAGAGAGAGAGAGAGAGAGAGAGAGAGAGAGAGAGAGAGAGAGAGAGAGAGAGAGAGAGAGAGAGAGAAGAGAGAGTAGAGAGAGAGAGAGAGAGAGGAGAGAGAGAGGAGAGAGAGAGAGAGAGACGAGAGGATAGAGAGAGAGAGAGAGGAGAGAGAGAGATGAGAGAGAGTATGGAGAGAGGAGATTGAGAGAGAGAGAGAGAGTATGCAATGAGAGAAGAGATGAGAGAGAGAGAGAGGACTTGATCAGCAGAGAGAGAGTGAGTAGTAATGAGGAGAGAGGACTGTAGAGGAAATGGCGGAAGCAATGAAATTAGCATTGAATTCTCGATCCTCCTTATTTATTGTATTTGCTTGAAAATCAGACCTGACATACTTCCAAAACATGGAATAATGTAGTATCGGAGGAACTATAAAAAGACAAAAAATTGCAATGTGAATTCCAGCCGCATAGAACAGGACAGAGTAAGAGGGTGGAGAGCAATAGCTTACTAAAACATGGCAATACATGTAGTAAGACGGAGGAAACAGTAGTAAAAGTTAACAACAACGAGCATTTAATCATCAGCCTGAGAAGGACTGAAATGAGAGTAGTATGGGTGAGAGAGCCTAGCGCGTCGTCTCACTATATTCCTCCAAGACGAGATATTGTTATTAGTATCAGCATTACAAATGTACGGTGAGTTGGGGGTGTATCCAGCTTCTTATACTGTGAAATAAGGATGAGGAAGAGATGCGTATTTGCCCCATCACTTTCACGCTTAGTATGGACTGGGTATTGGAAAGGTTGTAGCATTCAAAGTCTGGAGTGTGGGCAGGTGATCCAGCAACTACCTGTGAATACACGTGATCTGGAGGTTGCGTGACTTGCCCATAACTTTCAGCTTGAGTGCTGGTAGGACGGTGGTCAATGAGTGGCATCGCGAGCCAAGACACTGAGTCGAGGCAAAGCCTTTTGGACTTGCGGTCTCCTGGCTCAAGACCAAGGTCCAGGTGTTTGGAGACTTACTAGATGAAGCAGTACAGTCTGTTCATGTGTGTGGCGAGGACATCGAGGTCTTGGAAAGTTTTACATACCTTGGTAGCGCAGTCCATAATGACGGCGGGTCACGTCAAGAAGCCTTACGGCGGATTGGCATAGCCCACGGTGTTATGGACTCGCTCAGCGGGAGTATTTGGCGTCGTCGGTACCTGTGCAGGAGGACAAAGATCCGGATCTTCAAGTCGCTTGTGATCCCTGTCTTACTCTATGGTTGTGAGACATGGACACTAAATAGTGACTTGAAGAGACGAATCAATGCCTTTGGTAATAAGTGTCTTCGCAGAATCATGGGGTATCGCTGGGATGATTACGTGTCAAATCAGCGATTGCACCGTGAGACTGAATCGAGGCCTATTACCTGCATAGTCCGTCAGCGCCAACTTCGGCTATATGGGCATGTGGCACGCTACCCTGAAACCGATCCTTCCCATCAAGTTGTATCTGTAAGAGACAATCCGGCGCCAAGGGGGCGCCCACAAGGCTCGTGGCTGGGGCAAGTTGATGTTTCTTGTCGAGAGCTGCTTGGTATGGGAAAGGAGCCTGCATGGGAACTCGCGCGTGGTGACCCCCGGGAGTGGCGTCGTAGGGTGGGCGAGGCGACGCGCCCCCCGGCGTATGCCCCCAATGATTGATTGATTACAAATTAAACTGTTCTTTGACAACTTATTAAAAAAAATGGAAATAGAAAATAATAAGCCAGAATAACCAAGCCGAATAAACTATCAAGTATCAAGTATCTGTGCATGGCTACGTAATATTACCAATGTTGTTTCTACCCTGAGCTAGCGCGGCGGGGAGGGCAGGCACGGCACGGTACGGCACGGCACGGCACGGCACGGCACGGCACGGCACGCCTCCTCGGACTCTGTGACTCAAGTGCTGTTTTAAACTTAAGCTTCAGCGTTTTATATACCAACTCACAGTGGGCTTAGCTTCCCCGACAGATACGGATGCGCTCGAATCTGTTGTTTACGCCCTGAGTAGCGCAGGATTTCCTGCACCACAATCTGATGCCACGTTCGAAGACCTATCGCACCAAACACGCCTATGGACAACGCCAGTCTTCCTTTGCTATCATAATCGTGTCAGTTGTCTAAAATTACAAAAATACGTTAATGCACTCAAGGTTAGCTATGTGGACTAACGATACTAATCTAGGCAATCTTTGCAGATATATGTCTTATATTCATTACCCACACCGTCTTCTGTCCCATATCACTTAATCATAAATTACGATCAGACACTTAAGGGCTAATTTAGTAGTGGTAATGCACACTAATCACCAACTATAAATTACAACAACCTCTTGTACACAAATACATAGAATTCGTTCGGCACATACCACACGCGACTGCGCCCGAATGACACCTCAACAACACACACAACCGACACATTAAGGGCTTGGCATACCACACGGTACATTGCACACCAATCACACACACACTCTTCCTACACATTAACGCCTTCTACTCCGTTCTCTCCACACACACACACACACACACACACACACACACACACACACACACACACACACACACACACACACACACACACCACAACACACACACACACACACCACACACACACACACACCACACACACACACACACACACCACACACACACACACAACACACACACACACACACACACACACACCACACCACACACACACCACACCACCACACACACACACACACACACACACACACACACACACACACACACACACACACACACACACACACACACACACACACACACACACACACACACACACACACACACACACACACACACACACAGGTAAGCATACACACACTCCTCCTCTCTCTTTTCCTCCTACTACTATTACTCCTACTAATACCATCTCTACTCGGATTCACTCGCTCTCTGTGTCTGTCCCAACCTAATACAAGCAATAGCAGGAATAACACATTTTATTCTCCTGCAACGTCTAAGGATGGACCCCAACGTCTATCCCAGAGTACCATATACAGAGTAAACCCACTTCGTATACGAACAGAAAAATCTGGCAACTCCGGTCAAATAGTGACGTCACTGGAACGCTCTCTCTCTCTCTCTCTCTCTCTCTCTCTCTCTCTCTCTCTCTCTCTCTCTCTCTCTCTCTCTCTCTCTCTCTCTCTCTCTCTCTCTCTCTCTCTCTCTCTCTCTCTCTCTCTCTCTCTCTCTCTCTCTCTCGAAGCAGCCTTGAGGAGAGAGCGTTCCAGTGACGTCACTATTTGACCGGAGTTGCCAGATGCGCGGGAAGATTTTTTTTCTCGTATACGAAGTGGGTTTACTTGGTATTTGTTACTTTGGTCTATCCTATACCGTCCTTTTTATATTCTCTTACTGTCTTCTTTATAGGGAATGGTAATTAACCCCTTGAGGCCCAGAACGTAATTTTCATTGTAATTTGGGTCCTATTAGACGATGTTAATTAATATAAGCAATATTTAATAGATATAACCTGTTTAGTATACGTTGTCTACTAGCTAATTTGGTATATTACGTCATTTTTCGTAATTTTATGGCTCGACAACATACATTTTTTTATATCAAAGGAAAGATCTGGGCGTGAAAGGGGCTAAACGGGATTTTTTTTTTTTTTTTTTTTTGCCCTTGGCCAGTCCTTTGTGATGTAAAATAAAAAATATATCAATGTGTATTTATCTCTCATGACATTTTCAGCCAGAGTGTTTAGGATTACTAGAATGCTTTTATAATGTGAGATAGGAAACTACATTATTTATTTATTTATTTATTTTTACATTACATGACCAGGTGACATTACAATGACTCCAATACCAAATGCCCTGAATACACTAAGAGTATTATTCTTTTATCAGATTGTTGGCGTTATAGGTAGGCAGGACTTGTGTGTCTAATTAAAAATGAGACCTAAAATGATGAGCCGGTTTTCGCGTAACTTTTATTTCTATACCTATTCCTATTTTATTCCTATGTGTGTGTGTGTGTGTGTGTGTGTGGTGTGTGCGTGTGTGTGTGTGTGTGTGTGCGTGTGTGCGTGTGCATGTGGGTGAGTGTGTGTGAGTGTGTGTGGATGTATGTGGGTGTACGAGGTGTGTGTGTGCGTGTGTGTGAGTGTGAGTGTGAGTGTGAGTGTGTGTGTGTGTGTGTGTGTGTGTGTGTGGTGTGTGTGTGTGTGTGTGTGTGTGTGTGTGTGTGTGTGTGTGTGTGTGTGTGTGTGTGTGTGTGTGTGGTGTGGTGTGTGTGTGTGTGATTGTGAGTGTGAGTGTGTGTGTGGGTGTATGTGGGTGTACGTATGTGTGTGTAAGTGTATGTGTGTGTGCGTGTGTGTGTGTGTGTGTGTGTGTACGTATGTGTGTGTAAGTGTATGTGTGTGCGTGTGTGTGCGTGTGTGTGCGTGTGCGTGGTCTTCGTTTCATGAATACAATTTCCAACGCACGATTGCCTCAATAAATCATAACTGGAATTCTTTTTTCCATGTACATTTTTATTCTGTGTGAGATTCCGTGATTGTTGCTAATAATAACAAATATAATCAAATCATTTAAGACCAATTGTATTTCATTTATATTTGTTGACTGTCCTGGCCGCGTCTTTATGTACTTTTATAATTCACCTAATAACATAATTATATTAACAAAAATACTACTTAGCATTTCCACATTTTCCTTTCTTCGATTCAAAGAAGGTCCTCTTAAACGTTTCTTTAAGAATGCCTCTTAGCATCTTCAAAGAACGTCCATTAAACGTCCTTCAAAGAGCATCCTATAAGCGTCCTTCAAAGAGCGTCCTTTAAACGTCCTTCAAATTACGTCCTTCAAAGAGCGTCCTTTAAGCGTCCTTCAAAGAGCTTCCTTTAAACGTCCTTCAAATAACGTCCTTCAAAGAGCATCCTTTAAACGTCCTTCAAATAACGTCCTTCAAAGAGCATCCTTTAAACGTCCTTCAAAGAGCGTCCTTTAAGCGTCCTTCAAATAACTTCCTTTAAACGTCCTTCAAATAACGTCCTTCAAAGAGCATCCTTTAAACGTCCTTCAAATAACGTCCTTCAAAGAGCATCTTTTAAACGTCCTTCAAAGAGCGTCCTTTAAGCGTCCTTTAAATAACTTCCTTTAAACGTTCTTCAAATAACGTCCTTCAAAGACTCTTACTTAATAACGTCCTTCAAAGAGCATCTTTTAAACGTCCTTCAAAGAGCGTCCTTTAAGCGTCCTTCAAATAACTTCCTTTAAACGTTCTTCAAATAACGTCCTTCAAAGAGCGTCCTTTAAGCGTCCTTCAAATAACATCCTTTAAACGTCCTTCAAATAACGTCCTTCAAGAGCTCTTTAACGTCCTTCAAAGTAAGCTTCAACTAAGTTTTAAACGTCCTTCAAAAGCTTGTAATCCTTCAAAGAGCTCCTTTAAGCGTTAACTATTTTCACATAATTCTTTAGGAAGTTTTCAAATTTGTCTTCATAAGCTCCTTTAAGCGTCGTTCAATAAGTTCTTTAACGCTTAAATCCCTTAGATGAGTTCCTTAAACGCCTTCAAAGTTTTCCTTTCTTTTTAAGCTTGTAGTTCATTAAATCGTCTCAACGCTTTTTTTGTCTTTTTTTAAAGCATTTGTAGTTCACTAAATGTCTGAGCACATTTGTCTTTTTTCTTTTTTTAAGCATTGTAGTTCATTAGAAGTTCGATACGTTGTTTTTTTTTCTTTTTTTAAGCATTGTAGTTCATTAAAGTTCGTCTACGCTTTTTTTTTCCTTTTTTTAAGCATTGTAGTTCATTAAAGTTCGGCTACACTTAGTCTTTTTTTCTTTTTTAAGCATTGTAGTTCATTAAAGTTCGAACGCTATTTTTTTTTTTCTTTTTTTTAATCATTGTAGTTCATTAAAGTTCGGCTACGCTTTGTTTTGTTTTTTTAAGCATTGTAGTTCATTAAAGTTCGGCTATTCTTTGTTTTTTCTTTTTTTAAGCATTGTAGTTCATTAAAGTTCGTTACGTTTTTTTCCTTTTTTTAAGCATTGTAGTTCATTATAGTTCGGTTACGTTTTATTTTTTTTCCTTTTTTTAAGCATTGTAGTTCATTAAAATTCGACTATACGTTGTTTTTTTCCTTTTTTTAAGCATTGTAGTTCATTAAAGTTCGACTAACCTTTCTTTTTTCTTTTTTAAGCATTGTAGTTTAGTTCAGTTGGTGTAAATCGTAGACTTTTCCGTGACACCTGAATACCACGGAAAGTATTATTTTTGCACAGTATATATATTATTTAGTTAATGTCAAGCGTTCACCTTTCAGCGAGACTTTACTTATCTTGTTATGATTTGTTTGACTGTTCTCTTTGTTTTCCCCCATTTTTTAAGCATTGTTGTCGAGTTCAGTTGTTGTAAATCGTAGACCTTTCCGTGGCACCTGGATACTACAGAAAGTTTTATTTTTGCCCCATGTATGCGTCGTATGTATGAATTATGCATGTATTATTATTATATTATTATTATGTATGTGTATATATTATGTTAATGTCAAGCGTTCACCTTTCAGCCAGATTTGTTATGCTTGATTCATGCGCGCTCTCTCTCTCTCTCTCTCTCTCTCTCTCTCTCTCTCTCTCTCTCTCTCTCTCTCTCTCTCTCTCTCTCTCTCTCTCTCTCTCTCTCTCTCTCTCTCTCTCTCTCTCTCTCTCTCTCTTTTCTTTCTTTTTCTTTGCTTCACAAAGGACTGGCCAAAAAAAGTAACAAAGAGTCCCCATTTCATCTGCATGTGATAGACGGTATAGGAAATTAGGAATTATTAGTATCATATCCTTATTGATAATCTTAGTTTCCTTTACTATTAGAATTGATGCGAATAAAAGAAAAAAACGGATCGTCAGTAGTATTATCGGTTAAAGTTAATAATCGTAAATGAATAGTGACTTCAGTACATCAATAATTTATCCGTTACGAAATGTTGAATTCCCTTATAGTGTAATTTTTTTCATTAGTTTTTTCCTCCAATCTGCAAACTAGACTTTTCATCATCACCCTTTCCAATCAGGAAGACATTCGCAGCGAACCTTTCACCGCCAATGAAGGGAGACTCCTTACCAGGCTAATTAGGGAAGTGTGGCGGTGTTGAGGGAGGTAATTTTGTGATCTGCTCTTTTCCTCATCTCTCTCTCTCTCTCTCTCTCTCTCTCTCTCTCTCTCTCTCTCTCTCTCTCTCTCTCTGCTCTCCTCGCCGATTCTTTAAACTTGGACTTCTCTACCTAAACTCCACCGCGGCTTTGACGAGCATTTCCGTCTTCTAACCTAAACAGTTTGCCGGGTGGGGATTAGTCTTAGGTTGGTCTAAAACTAACGAGAATAGTATTGGAAATGTTAGACACCCAGGACCCTGTCCAACACTTGAGTCTAATGATATTTACGATACTATGCAAATGCCCATGCTAAGACAAATTAGCGGTATTGTCAATATTCTGTTTGGCAAAATATGAGTGTATACATGCGTCTACTGCAGATTATGAAGCATCTGAAATATTTTTTTAAAGACCGCGTTTGGCGCCCTACGAAATCTGGGTTTGTTTATCTCTTCTCGCCCGCCGAGTCCAGACTATCAGCAATATAATAGTCACTCACTTATACGACTATACAGCAGCACTTGCATTTAATTAATGGAAACAGAGGAGACATTTATTCTCTTTTTGGTCATAATAGTCTAGTCTACGCTAACAGCGGTTCCTTACATCCCTCTACGGGGAGGCCACGGCAGAAGTTTCCCATTTCCACACATCTATCTACCTCATTCTCACATCCTACTGTCCTCTCACTCATGCATGATCTCTCTCTCTCTCACATACTCCAACTATCAACTAAAAAACTAGTCAACTATCAACTATCAACTATCAACTAGTGATTAAGGTATCATTAGTTGTGCAACTAAATAATAACTATAACATGACCATGACAATCTTGACTCCCGATAATGGGAAGAGCTATGTAGATCAAGGAAAATGTGGGTAAAAAAGTGAATAAATGAAGAATATAGGTTCATATATGGTATGGTGTGTTTTGATGTTCTCGGTAGCAGGGCGCGGAGACAAATGACTCTTCCGCTCTCCGTCCCCCAATATATGATCTCCCTGGTTCAGGGCTGCCAACCCAAGCTTAGTCGTGGATCAACATAGGACCATGTTAGCTCTCGCTGCTGGCGTCTAAAGCACGCGTTCTTGGCATTGGTACTACTTGAGTCTATCTAACATGGAAGCTCCACGTTAGACTCTCCCTAGTCCATGTTTAAAAAAGCGGCCGTCTGTCTCTCTCTCTGTCTCTGTCTCTGTCTCTCTCTCTCTCTCTCTCTCTCTCTCTCTCTCTCTCCTCTCTCTCTCTCTCTCTCTCCTCTCTCCTATCTCTCTGCTTCCCCTTTTGCCTATCTCTCTCTTTCTCTCATCTCTCTCTCTCTTGTTCCTCTGTTATTATATGCACACTAGTTTTCCTCTCTCTCTCTCTCTCTCTCCTCTCTCTCCTCTTTCCTCTGTTATTCCTATCTCTCTCTCTCTTCTTCTCTCTCTTCTCTCTCTCCTCTCTCTCTCTCTCTCTCTCTCCTCTCTCTTCTCTCTCTCTCTCTCTCTCTCTCTCTCTTCTCTCTCTCTCTCTCTCTTCTTCTCTCCTCTCTCTTTCTCATTTCTCTCTCTCCTTCTCTCTCTCTCTCTCTCTCTCTCTCTCTCTCTCTCTCTCTCTCTCTCTCTCTCTCTCTCTCTCTCTCTCTCTCTCTCTTGTTCCTCTGTTATTATCTGTTCACTAGTTTTTCAGGCATTTAATTCTTTAAAGAGTATAGTCCAAATGGCATCCTGTTGCATTCCTAGTAATATTTTGTTTTCACTTGCAAAGAAATGAGATAAACCTTACCCAATGTATATTATGTCGGTCATGTTTTCCTGTAGATGAATTTGTAGGAGAAATCTGTAGCTTCCGTCTTCCCATACACTCTTGGAAAAAAAGGGTAGGAAAAGGGTAGAAAAAGGGTGTTTGTAGTGATGATATACTGCTTCCCTTTTCCTACCCTTACAAATATACCCTTTCGGATCGACGCAAATATACCCTTTTCCAACCCTCTCGTCTAAAAAGGGTAGATAAAGGGTAGATGAAGGGTATAATCGGCAGCATCTACCCTCCAGCCTGGACATAGGGTTTTAAAAGGGTAGTGATGGTGCGCTGTAACAATTCGACCCTTAAAGTACCCCTTATTTCTGAGAGTGTACAGGTGGAGTAGCTATAGGAGGGTGAACTAGGAAGGAATCAGAACCCGTGTATGAGTTATCAGATCGTTCATGTCGGGGGTCACTTTTCACATAACACAATATTTTCTCCCATTAGTGAAGAAATATTGCCATGGATAGGAATTCCAGAGAGGATCACAAAATTA
>JACEEZ010025407.1:50000-77500 GCA_016584305.1 Chionoecetes opilio | reverse complement strand
TGTCTGTTTTTTATGTCCGTCTGTCTGTTTTTTATGTCCGTCTGTCTGTTTTTTATGTCCGTCTGTCTGTTTTTTATGTCCGTCTGTCTGTTTTTTATGTCCGTCTGTCTGTTTTTTATGTCCGTCTGTCTGTTTTTTATGTCCGTCTGTCTGTTTTTTATGTCCGTCTGTCTGTTTTTTATGTCCGTCTGTCCCGTTCTTTATGTCCGTCTGTCTGTTTTTTTTATGTCCGTCTGTCTGTTTTTTATGTCCGTCCCGTCTGTTTTTTATGTCCCCTCTGTCTGTTTTTTTATGTCCGTCTGTCTTTTTTTTATGTCCGTCTTCTGTTTTTTTAGTCCGTCTGTCTGTTTTTTTATGTCCTCTGTGTTTTTTATATGTCCGTCTGTCTGTTTTTTATGTCCGTCTGTTGTTTTTTATGTCCGTCCCGTCCCGTTTTTTTATGTCCTCTGTCTGTTTTTTATGTCCGTCTGTCGTTTTTTATGTCCGTCTGTCTGTTTTTTTTTTGTCCGTCTGTCTGTTTTTTATGTCCGTCTGTCCTGTTTTTTAAAGTCCGTCTTCTGTTTTTTTTTGTCCGTCTGTCTGTTCTTTATGTCCGTCTGTCTGTTCTTTATGTCCGTCTGTGTGTTTTATATGTCCGTCTGTGTGTTTTTTATGTCCGTCTGTCTGTTCTTTATGTCCGTCTGTCTGTTTTTATATGTCCGTCTGTCTGTTTTTTATGTCCGTCTGTCTGTTTTTTATGTCCTCCCGTCGTTTTGTTTATGTCCGTCTGTCTGTTCTTTATGTCCGTCCCGTCTGTTCTTTATGTCCGTCTGTCTGTTTTTTTATGTCCGTCTGTATGTTTTTTATGTCCGTCTGTCTGTTTTTTGTCCGTCTGTCCTGTTCTTTTATGTCCGTCTGTTCTTTCTTTATGTCCGTCTTGTGTTTTTTATGTCCGTCTGTGTGTTTTTTTATGTCCGTCCTGTCTGTTCTTTATGTCCGTCTGTCTGTTTTCTTTATGTCTGTCTGTCTGTTTTTTTTTGTCCGTCTGTCTGTTTTTTATGTCCCCTCTGTGTGTTTTTTATGTCCGTCTGTCTTTTCTTTATGTCCGTCTGTCCCGTTTTTTATGTCCTCTGTCTGTTTTTTATGTCCGTCTGTGTGGTTTTTTTATGTCCGTCTGTTGTTTTTTTATGTCCGTCTTTGTGTTTTTTTTTGTCCGTCTGTCTGTTTTTTATGTCCGTCTGTCTGTTTTTTATGTCCGTCTGTGTGTTTTTTATGTCCGTCTGTGTGTTTTTTATGTCCGTCTGTGTGTTTTTTATGTCCGTCTGTGTGTTTTTTATGTCCGTCTGTGTGTTTTTTATGTCCGTCTGTCTGTTTTCTTATGTCTGTCTGTCTGTTTTTTATGTCCGTCTGTGTGTTTTTTATGTCCGTCTGTCTGTTTTCTTATGTCTGTCTGTCTGTTTTTTATGTCCGTCTGTGTGTTTTTATGTCCGTCTGTCTGTTTTTTATGTCCGTCTGTCTGTTTTTTATGTCCGTCTGTGTGTTTTTTATGTCCGTCTGTCTGTTTTTTATGTCCGTCTGTCTGTTTTTTATGTCCGTCTGTGTGTTTTTTATGTCCGTCTGTCTGTTTTTTATGTCCGTCTGTGTGTTTTTTATGTCCGTCTGTCTGTTTTTTTTCCGTCTGTCCCGTTTTTTTATGTCCGTCTGTGTGTTTTTTTATGTCCGTCTGTCTGTTTTTTTTTTGTCCCCTCTGTCTGTTTTTTATGTCCGTCTGTGTGTTTTTTTATGTCCGTCTGTCTGTTTTTTTTTTGTCCGTCCCGTCTGTTTTTATGTCCGTCTGTCCCGTTTTTTTATTTTCCGTCTGTCTGTTTTTTATGTCCGTCTGTGTGTTTTTTATGTCCGTCTGTCTGTTTTTTATGTCCGTCTGTCTGTTTTTTATGTCCGTCTGTGTGTTTTTTATGTCCGTCTGTGTGTTTTTTATGTCCGTCTGTCTGTTTTTTATGTCTGTCTGTCTGTTTTTTATGTCCGTCTGTCTGTTTTTTATGTCCGTCTGTCTGTTTTCTTATTCTGTCCTGTCTGTTTTTTATGTCCGTCCTGTCTGTTTTATTTTGTCCGTCTGTCTGTTTTTTTATGTCCGTCTGTCTGTTCTTTATGTCCGGGCTGTCTGTTTTTATGTCCGTCTGTGGTCTTTATGTCCGTCTGTCTGTTTTTATGTGTTCTGTCTGTTTTTTATGTCCGTCTGTCTGTTCTTTATGTCCGTCTGTCTGTTCTTTATGTCCGTCTGTCTGTTTTTTATGTCCGTCTGTCTGTTTTTTATGTCCGTCTGTCTGTTCTTTATGTCCGTCTGTCTGTTTTTATGTCCGTCTGTCTGTTTTTTATGTCCGTCTGTCTGTTTTTTATGTCCGTCTGTCTGTTTTTTATGTCCGTCCTGTTTTTTTTATGTCCGTCTGGTGTGTTCTTTAAAAGTCCGTCTGTCTGTTTTTTCTTATGTCTGTCTGTCTGTTTTTTATGTCCGTCTGTGTGTTCCCCTTTATGTCCGTTTTGTGTTTTATATGTCCGTCTGTGTGTTTTGTATGTCCTCTGTTCTGTTCTTTATGTCCGTCTGTCCCGTTTTCTTTGTCTGTCTGTCTGTTCTTTATGTCCGTCCTGTCCCGTTCTTTATGTCCGTCTTCTGTTTCTTTATGTCCTTTTGTGTGTTTTTTATATGTCCGTCTGTCTGTTTTTTATGTCCGTCTGTCTGTTCTTTATGTCCGTCTGTGTGTTTGTTCTTCTATATGTGTGCCCTTACTCAGCGCCATCTGTCTGCCGCTCCTTAGTGATGCCCGATATCTTGTTCGCTCTGTCCCCAGTATGTTTTTCATCTGTCTACTCGTTTATATTTATGTTTTTACTAATAGACTTAAGTTATCATTTTATGTAGGCAACCTTCTCCCACCTGTCCTTGACCTTTCTCTCTCTCTCTCTCTCTCTCTCTCTCTCTCTCTCTCTCTCTTCCTCTCTCCTTCTCTCTCCTCTCTCTCCCCTCTCTCCTCTTCATCTCTCTCTCTCTCTCCTCCTCTCTCTCCTTCCCCTCTCTCTCTCTTCTTTCCCCAAAAATTATACAATACTTTCTCACACCTCTGTCTTCTCAGTTTTTGCATAATCTTTCCTTCACTCCCTCGCAAAAAATGAAAAAAAAATCATCCTTTGCACTCACACCTACACTCACTTCCTATCTTCACAAACCCCTCCTCTCCCTTCTTTCTTTCCTCTTCTCCCCTTGTCCAGTTTACTAATCGAATCCGGGCTCCTCTTCCCCTCCTTCAAAACCGGATCCTTTCCAATCAAACAACAGATTTCCCAACCGTTGTATGCTAACTTTTTTGAATTGTGTTGAAACGAGCTTTGGGGGTAGAGAGAGAAAGAGAGAGAGAGGAGAGAGAGAGAGATAGAGAGAGAAAGAAAAGGAAGAGAGAGAGAGAGAGAGGAGAGAGAAAGAAGAGAGAGGAAAAGAAGAGATAAGAGAGAGAGGGGAAAGAGAGAAGAGAGAGAGGAGGAAGAGAGAAGAGAGAGGGGGAGAGAGAGGAGAGAGAGAGAGAGAGAGAGAAAGGGGGGAGGAGAGAGAGAGAGAGAGAGAAGAGAGAGAGAGGGAAGAAGGAAGAGAGGGGGAGGGGGAAGAGAGAGAGAGAGGTGGAGGAGAGAGAGAGAGAGAGAGAGNCTTAACATTGCTACATCTTGAACCCATTGAAAAGCATCCCATACAAATAATACCAATACATTTACCTTTATAGAGGGAAACTTGAAACATATTCTAAGAGTTGTTACTAAGTAAAATAATTGGGTGATATTAGTGTTTTGATCTATTTACATATTTTTATTATTAGAATACTTATAAAAAGTGGTTGATTTCAGCATTTCTTGGTTATATTTTTCTTGCCTTAAGGAATAATAATTACTTTTTAAGTTTATGTAGTTGTAGGACTGCTATGACGTAATATTACCTAAAGTAACCAAAAAAACCAAAATAAACCTGAAAAAACTAAAATAACCTTAAATACACTACCCCCCATGGGGAGGGGAGGTGTAGAGGGAGGGGAAGGGTTATTTTTATTTAGTTTTAGGTTATTTTAGGTTATTTCAAGTTTATTTTTGGTTATTTTAGGTTCATTTTATTTAGTTTTAGGTTATTTTTGGTTGTTTTAGGTTATTTGAGGTTAATTTTTGGTTATTTGAGGTAATCTATAATCTTTAAAAAATCTAAATAATGTTCAAATACTTTTACTCTCAAGCCAAAAGGTTACCAAACACCCCTCCCTCCCCCGGGGGAGGGAGGGGTGTAAGGGGAGGGGAAGGGTTTTTGTTTTATTTTATTTTAGGTTTTAGGTTATTTGAGGTTTATTTTTGGTGATTTTAGGTTTATTTTATTTTGTTTTAGGTTATTTTAGGTTATTTGAGGTTTACTTTTTTTTTATTTTAGGTTATTTATAGATCTTTAAAAAATCTAAAAATTATGTTCAGATACATTTTCATTCATCCGTTCCACCTGTGGAGACATCTGGTCCACCTCCAGTTATAATTGTACGACCTTGGGTATGCTGTATTTTGCCTTAACTATACTAGATATTAAGGTTATATACGACCCTACGAACATTATTATTTAGATGGTAAAAGTTGCTGATATTGGCATATTTCTTGGTATATACTGTATTTTTGCCTTATACGAACACCAACCCTGCCCACAGCCTTACACAATGGTAGGAACAAAAAAATAGAAGCTAGGAAAAAGGTGTTTCATAACGGCATTATTTAACAAGCTAAAGGTTCCACATGGCGCCCTGTCTAAAGGGTACAACTGGAAAGGTGGGGCGATTTTATATCTTCTTAAGTGGGAGATGACGCATGGTAAATATTGGTAGTACTAAAATGGATTAGGCTTTTAGCTTTATCAACGGAATAACATTTAAGCTTAGAAATGTTATTATTAAGTGGTTGAATTATGACAAGAGTATGAATATCTCTCTCTCTCTCTCTCTCTCTCTCTCTCTCTCTCTCTCTCTCTCTCTCTCTCTCTCTCTCTCTCTCTCTCTCTCTCTCTCTCTCTCTCTCTCTCTCTCTCTCTCTCTCTCTCTCTCTCTCTATTTCTTTCTCTCTCTCATTTCTTTCTCTCTCTCTCTTTCTCTCATTTCAAGGAGTTCAAGTCAGAGGAAGGTGGAAAAAAAAGCATGTACATTGTTCAATAGTCACACACACACACATACACAACATGGCATACAAGTATCAATCACATAAAAACTGGCCGTCACAACGGTACATCAGAATGTCAAGACCCTAATCAAGCTGATCAAGAGAATAACACATGTAAATACGATACTTCCAACCTGGCAAAATATATAGAAGACAAAATTATTCGACTTTTAAAACAATGGAGAGCAAGCAATGGAACCTTCATTAAAACCATAACAATAACATGATCCCATCCTTCCTCTATAATAGACTATTTGCCCTTTCGTTTATTATAGAGGCATTTCAGAGTACAAAAGCAATAGTGTCAGAAATTGGGTAAAAGAGTACTGTAAATCGGGAGACTTTTTGACCAATATAGTGTCTTTGTTAGTTTATTTTTTTGTCTTTCTGAAAGGGCATTAAGAGAGAAGTTTGTATATAGAGAAATACTGATACATACATACATACACATATGTACACAACCAAAAAAATTCATATATTCCTTCCTTTACAGACAGGAAGGCAAATAGACAGACAGACACAGACAAACACCCACACACCTTGCGCCCAACCCCCCCTGTATATATACATATACCCGCAAATCTACCTCAAGGCCTTCCCCTCCCTCCCCCCAATACGAAGGTAACTATGCAAGTCCTACAAAAACCCCTCTCCCTTTACCCCCCCCCCCACACAACGTAAACGACCCCTACCCCCTTTTTCTCCACCCCCTCCCTAGGAACAACACCCCAAGGCCGCCTTTACCCCCCAACAATCGTGTCTGGTTAGGTCAATCACCCCATCTGAGAGAGAGAGAGAGAGAGAGAGAGGAGAGAGAAGAGAGAGAGAGAGAGAGAGAGAGAGAGAGGAGGAGAGAGAGAGAGAGATGAGAGACGAGAGAGGAGGAGAGAGATGATGAGAAGATGAGAGAGAGAGAGAGGAGAGCGAGAGCGAGAGCGAGAGCGAGAGATGAGAGAGAGAGAGAGAAGAGAGAAAGAGAGAGAAAGAGAAAGAGAAAGAGAAGAGAGAGAGAGAGAGAGAGAGAGAGAGAGAGAGAGAGAGAGAGAGACAGACACACACGGAGACAAACAAATTGAGTAAAATACCTCATACATTCTCTCTAGGTCTCTAAGCAGCCAACCCCCAAAACCCATACCCCCCCTTCCCCATCTCCTCCCACCACCCTCCTTCCTCCGCCCATAACTGTACACTTGGATATATGTCTAGGATAAGGATGCTTGAACCTTGCAAACCCCCCTTACCCCTCCTCCCTCCCAAAGTTCCTGGACACCCCCTCCCCTCCCTTAAACTATTTATGTCCTTACAAACGCAGGAGATAATAATTAGTTGAAGCCCTTCTCCTCCTCCTTCACCCCAAGCCCCACCTCCCCCTAGGGCGAGGTAAGTGTCCCAAGGAGGAATAAAGGAGAGAAAAGAGAGAGAGAGAGAGAGAGGAGAGGGGAGAGAGGGGAGAGAGAGGAGAGAAGAGAGAGAGGGGAAAGGGGGGCAGGGCCCCCTTCAACATCGATCCGCTACCACAAATTCCGCAGGTGGAAAAGGAGGAGGCGGCGGCGTGGGAGATAACAATGGTACAGATGAAGGTGTGGCTCTCTCTCTCTCTCTCTGTCTCTCTCTCTCTCTCTCTCTCCTCTCTCTCTCTCTCTCTCTCCTTATTGGGCGAAGGATGTTTTTTCTCTTTCTGGGTCACGGATGTGGAGGAGGAGGAAATAGAAAAAAAGGTGGTGGGAAGAGCAAATTAAGGAAGTAAAGGGTTTGATCTACGTATGTGTGCGAGAGGGGGGGGCGCTTGTAACAAGGTCACTTTTCCCACTCGCATGGTCTGCCTGTCCGTGGAAATTAATGAGTCATGAGAATATTTGTATAACTATATAAGATCGGGTGTTTTGGTGTGTTGTGGGTGGTGTGTGGTGGGTGGTGGGTCGTGCGTGGCCGGGCGTGCGGCGGCGTGCGGCGTGGTGGTCGTGCGTGCGTGCGTGCGTGTGTGTGCGTGTTTTATTATTTGTAGTAGTAAAAGTAGTAGTAGTAGTAGTAGTACATAGTAATAGTAGTAAAAGAAGTATAACTACTACTACTACTACCTCTTCTCCTCAAACTTTACTACTACTCCTCTTTTAGCCCTTCTTTCTTTCCCCTAAAAAACCTTAAACCCGTATACTTTTTCGTGGCTCTTTACCTGAAACTTATAGGATTACTTGTGGCACTATATTTTTTAGAACTATCTAAGGAGTCATATATCTGGTATCTTGCAGCAATTCCACATAGTACGCACAAATTTCTCTCCTCCATTCCCATCCTTCTTAAAAAAGAAATTGAGTAAGCTTAGATGTATACAAACGGTAAAACTACTTTTTTTTCTTGTCCGCTTGAAGTGCCACCATTTGATTACATTCCTGATAAGCGCAGCATGGCGTATGCCCCCACCTTTACCTTTTACCCCACCTGAAAAGCCCGTGTTGACCCCTTCTCCCCTCAACCATTTTGTTAATATAATATTAATATAATATATAAATAAAATATATATATCATTATAATATATATATATAATATTAAAAAAACACAACACACACCACACACCCCACAACACACACCCACACACACACACACAACAACACACACAACACCACCACCACACAAAACACACACACACACACACACAACCCCCACAACACACACACACACACACACACACACACACCACACACACACACACCACAACAAACACACAAACACACACACACACACACACAACAAAACCACACACCACACCCCCCCACCACAAACACACACACACACAAAACCACACACAACCACACACACACACACACACACACACAACACACACACACACACCACACACACAACCACAACACACACAACACACAACACCACACAACACACACACACACACCACAAACACACCCCAACACACCACACACACAACACACACACAACAAACCCAAAACCACCCACACCCACACCCCCCACACACACACCACACACACAACACACACAACACACACACACACAAACACCACACAAAAACACACACACACACACACCACAACACACAAAACCACACACACACACACAACACACACACCCCCACACACACACAACACACACACACACAACACACACACACACACACACACCACACACACACACACACACACACACACACCACACACACACACAACGTGTAATATTTTTTCTCTGCTATCAATAGCTGAACCTGTAGTAGTAGCGAATGGGTCTGTAGTTAGTAGGTTTGTGTGTTCGATTTCTCTTTAGTAACTGGTTTTATCAAAGCGGTTACAAAACGTTGCTATTGTACCTTGCGGTTGCAAATTTTGATGAGGGTTTTATTTGTACAAAATTTTAAAATAAGAACATAAAAAAATAAGAAAATAAGGAAGCTACAAGAGGTCGCGGGCTTTCAGTGGGAGTTCCGTTTTTAATACTGCCCACATCACCTTTATCCCCCTCCCCGGGAAATTTTCTAGCCCCCTTTTAAATCCCTATTGATCCGCACTGACCACCGACGACTGAGTCATTCCCAAACATTTACCCCCCTATTTGTGAACCCGTTTTTTTCTATTCCTTTTCAAATCAACGCTTTTACGCTTGAATACGTTATTCTTGTTCTACCCTGTTTCTAGCCAATAAGAAAATTTCCTACATTTATTATATCCCTTTAATTAACCACTTAAAAAAGTCATCAGATGCCCCTCATAGCCTTCGAGTGAGTTAAATTTAAAACCTTAATCTCTTTCATAACAAGGTTACGCATCCCCGTATCAATTTGTCTCCTTTTTTGCCTGATTTAACAAAGGGTAATCCACCCGTAAACGGAGACCAAAAACTGCTGCATAATCTAGGTGAGGGGGACTAGAGCCAAAAAAGCTTTTGAAAATCAACACTTTAACTCTGGAATGAATCCTAACACCCTATTAACCTATTCTAGCCTCAATTAATTTATTCCAGGATGGAGGTTGACCCTTACCCCCCCACTCATAGACTTTCCCCTTTGATCTTTTCAGCGTCATTTCGCGTTTTAACCTATTACCAGGGTTTTTTCTACCCAAAAAAACAACGCACACTTATCAAAATCAAATTCCCTCTGCCACTGGGACTACCCACTCACTTTAAATTTTTTAAATTCCCTTTCCTTAGTGGGGCTTATGGTAAATATATATATGGCTTTGTTGATTCGTGTTTCACCAGGTGTATCGTTTGAAGTTATTTAATGGTGCTGTCAACGTTTAAGGCTGATATCATTAAAGTGTGTGTAATAATGTGTTCCCTTATAATCGGCCCCCACATAGGGAGGAAAATGTGTGTGTGGGGGGCACGAAAAGGTGGTGATAGCCACTCAGACTGAAACAGAAATTATATGTAACTATTTCTTATCTCTCAACAGGAAGTCTTCTTTGGAGAAAAAAAAAAAACTCGGTATAATCCTCGAGTACTGAAGAAACACAAAAGTGTCCCAATGTTAGAGCTGATATGGTATTCCTGCTATAGTCAGTTATTCTACAACTTTCCCAGTCCCTTGTCTCGTCTTTGTCCAATGTTTTAGATATTGTGTCGTGTTGTGTGTCTCCAGGTCCCGGCGATGCAGCACAGGTACCCCTCGGAGGACTGGTCACCCCCAGCATCAGCCTGTCGGGCGTGCCTGGCGTCGAGGTGTACAGGGTATTGGTGCCCGGCATGAACATCTTCGTGATCGGCCGCAGCGTGCTGCACACCGGGGTGGGGAGCCCCGTGGTGGTGCCCCCGCCCATTGGCAGCAGGGTGATGCCCCCGACGGCCACACTTGCACAGGCTGAGGCCAATGATGCGCCTGCCATCAACACCCCGGCGCATCCCGCCACCACCACCACCACCAGTACTGCAGCCCCAACCACCACCACCACCACTGCAGCCCCAACCACCACCACCACCACTGCAGCCCCAACCACCACCACCACCACCACACCGCCCACTCCCCCAGACCCGGCAAACAAGGGCAACACCACCAGTATAAGCTCAGGATGGGGGCGACGCTCCCCCAACAAGCGTAGATTGGCCAGGCTGATGAAGCAGCAGTTTGACAGGTTCAAGGACAGCCTGGCGGCGCCCACCGAGGCCCCGACACCCCAGCTCAAGGAGGGCGTGGCGGCACAGTCCTCGGCCAAAGTGGCGAAGGGTCGTGGCCGCAGCCTGCGTGTCGGGGAGGCGCCCATCAAGGCTGAGCGTCGTGCCGGGGAGGACCCGAGGGCGTCACTCCCGCCAGCCACAACCCATCCCGTCACCTTTTCCCCCCCCCCCACCCACCCTGCCCCCCCAAAACACCACGCCCCCCAGGACACCCCCCCGACGGCCCACCCCGGGTTTAACCGCCTGACCCCTTTGGGGGGGAAAAACATTCCCCCCCCCGGGCCCGCCCACCCCTGCCAAAAACTCGCACATGGGATCATCGGTCGGACCCCATTGGTGCCCCCGGGCCCACCCCCGGAACATCCCCCCGGACCCGCCACCCAAAATTGACCCCCCATTTGGGGGAACCCGGTGTACCCCGATCTCACACAAGGTAAACCCCCCCCACCCCGCCCGCCAAAATAACACCTTTTTAAAGTAACCCCCATTTCCAAAAAAACCCTTAATACCCCCGCCCCCCTCTGCCACACCACATGTAATCCCCCCGACCTCTGCAACACCACAGGTATTACCCCCCCCCGCCCTTGCCACCCCACACTGGTATTATACCCCCCCCTCTCCCACCCCCACACTGGTATTACATCCCCCCGCCTCGCCACACCACACGGTATTAACCCCCCACCTCTCCCACACCACTGGTTTTAAACCCCCCCCCGACCTCGGCCCCCACCCACGGTATTACATCCCCCCCCCCTTGCCACACCAACTGGTATTAATCCCCCCGACCTCTGCCAACAAACGGTTTTTCCCCCCCGACCTTGCCCCCACCACATGGTATTTCCCCCCGCCTTCCCCACACCACCTGGTTTACATCCCCCCGACCTCTGCCACACCACACTGGTATTATACCCCCCGACCTCTGCCACACCACTGGTATTATACCCCCCCGGGCCCTCTGCCACCCACACTGGAATCCCCCCCCCGACCTCGCCACACCACATGGTTTTATCCCCCGCCTCTGCCACCCCACACTGGTATTTTCCCCCCGACCTCTGCCCACCCCCACTGGTATTATACCCCCGACCTCGCCCACACCACACGGGTATTAACCCCCGACCTCCCCCACACCACACGGTATTAACCCCCGACCTCTGCCACACCATGGATTTACCCCCCGACCTCTGCCACACACAGGTATTAACCCCCGCCTCTGCCACACCACACGGGTTATTATACCCCCCAAACCTCTGCCACCCCACTGGATTATACCCCCCGCCTCTCCCACACCCCGGTATTATACCCCCCGACCTTGCCACACACACTGGTATTATACCCCCGCCTTGCCACACCACATGGATATTCCCCGCCTCCCCAAACACCAACGGTTTTTTATCCCCCCCCGACCTTGCCCACCACTGGATTATACCCCCCGACCTCTGCCCACCACACTGGTATTAACCCCCCCGACCCTGCACACCACACTGGATTATACCCCCGACCTCTGCCACCCCAATGTTTTTACCCCCCCGACCTCTGCCAACCACACTGGTTTTATACCCCCACTCTCCCCAACCACACTGGTTTTTTCCCCCCCGACCTCTGCCACACCACTGGTATATACCCCCCCGACCTCTGCCAACCACACTGGTAATCCCCCCCCGACCTCTGCCACACCCACTGGTTTTATACCCCCCCCGACCTTGCCACACCACATGGTATTATATCCCCCCCCCTCTGCCACACCACAGGTTTTATACCCCCCCGCCCTTTGCCACCCACATGGTATTATATCCCCAGCCCTCTGCCACACCACACTGGTATTATACCCCCCCGCCCCTCGCCACACCACATGGTATAATACCGCCCGACCTCCCCCCAACCACACTGGTATTATATCCCCCCCCCTCTCCCACACCACACTGGTATTATCCCCCCCCGACCTCTGCCACCCCACACTGGTATTATTTTCCCCCGCCCTCTGCCACACCACAGGTATTAACCCCCCCCCCTCCCCCACACACACTGGTAAAATACCCCCCCGACCTCTGCCACACCAGGTATTATATCCCGCCCTCGCCCCCCACACGGTATTATCCCCCCCGACCTCTGCCACACACAGGGTATTATACCCCCCGCCCTCTGCCACCCCACACTGGATTAACCCCCCGCCCTTCCCAACCCCACACCCCCCCGGTATACACAGTCACTACACACACACCCCAACCTCTGCCACATCACCAATACTACGCCCCAACACGTCCATACTACCTCTTTTCAAGACAATTTTCAGAAATGTTTCAAGCCAAATTGACCAATCTTGTACCTTCACACGCCCCAATATTAAAAAAGGGTTTTAAATTTTTTTTCTTTTTTGCCTAAAAAAGTTCGGCAATAAATAAAGTTAAGTTACCAGGGTTTTAAGGAGTAGGGGCGTTCTTTTCGTCAGGCAAGCAACCCCCCTGCCGTCATCGTTCACCCTGTCCACCGCCCCAAACACAGCCTCGGGAGGAGGGGAGTTTGGACCCTTCAGCACCGGCGACGCCCCGTGAGTGTGGGGTGTGGGGTGTGCGTGTGTGTGTGTGTGTTGGGTGTGTGTGTGGGGTGTTTGGGTGGGGTGTGTGTTGTGGTGTGTGTTGTTTTTTTTGTGGTGTGTGGTGTGGGGTTTTGTTGTGTTGAAAGGTGGGCATTCCGCAATCCCCCCAACTTGCGGAATGGTAATTCGGTTGCGGAATTGCGCAATACGGATCCCTGAAAAAATTGCGGAATTTGCGAATTTGCGGACCGCCAAATTTTTTTGAAACGCAATCGCAAAAATTTCGGAATGGGTAATGCGGTTGCGGAAAAGCACAATTTTTGGATGCTGAAAAAAATGCAGAATTGGGGTTGCAGACCCCCAAAATTTTGAAAAAACAAAGCAAAAGGAAGGAAAACCTTTTAAAGGGGAAGGCCCCCGTGAACAAATTCCCACCCCAAAAGTGGGGGAAGACAAGCAACGCCCAAGAAGGGAGCAGCACCAGTCAGGGGCGTGGGAACGCCCCCATTTAAGAGCGGGACGCGGGGCCCTGGGTGGTGATTAGTTTCAACCTCCACATGCTGAACCGAAGAAAGGAAGGGGAGGGGGGGGAAAGGGGGGGAGGAGGAGGAGGGGGAAAAGGAAAAAGGGGGGGAAAAAAGGAGGGAAATTCTAGGGAGTACTGGATTACATATATAACAAACAAACCTTTGTAAGCAGGGGTTTGGAAAAATTAACCCTCCTAAAGAAGAAAAATTTGGAAAAGGGCCCTGTCCCAAAAAAAAGGGAAAAGGGAATTTTTGGAAAAAAAATATAAAAAAAAAAATACAAACCACTACCCCAAAACTAATCGATACGGGGGGGATACGAATTCGCACTATCAATACCCATTTACTTACAGTGCGCGTCAAGTCTGTTTTTTAATGTAGTTATGTGTTGGGCCCCCGACAAATTTGCTGGTAACTTGTTCCATCGATAACGACTCAACATTGAAAAAAAATTTTTACGGAGACGGTGATGCAACCGTTGACCGTTTAGTTTTAAAAAATTATTTTTGTTGGGCATTGAGTTGAAAAACTCGAATAGGTCCTCTTGATTAATGACATCAAAAACCCTTTTTAGGATCTTAAAGGTTCTATCAAGCCCCACGGATTTACGATCCTTTAAGGAAAAATATTAAATTTTTCCGAGTCTCTCTTCATAAGATGAATTTTTGCCCCAAGATGGAATTTGTTTGGTTTCTTCTTTGCACTGATTCCAATTTGGCTTGATTTTTTTACGAAAAAGGGCGACCAGAATTGAACGGATATTCCAAGGCGGGCCCAACCAAGGACGGTTAAATTTTGTATTACTTTCGGAGTTTTATGTTCAAAATTAGTAAAAAGCCAACATCATATTTTCCTTTTACTGGCAGCTAGGCAATGCGAATGGTTTTCAGACTTACTGAGATGACACCCAGATCCTTTTTTGCTTTACTTCAGTTAACGATTTTTTTTGCATTTGATGATATTTTAGGTTACGTTCCATATGCATACTTTTAAATTTTTCGGGAATTTAATTTTAATAGCCATTTTTTCACTCCCCAAACTGAAGTTTGTCGAGACACTTTTTAGAGTTTGCAGTTTTTCTTAGTATATGCTTTTCCGCCCTTTTTGGTGTCATCTGCAAAATTTGATATTTTAGATACAAGTCCGCATCCAGACGTTTTTATATTCAGAAAAAAAGAGTAGACCCAAGACGAGCCCGAGGCACCCCCCTTTGGACATCTAAAACCCAAACAGGCCTCACCCTTATTATACCCGTTGTTTAAGATTTGAAAACCCCAAACGCCAACCCTGAAAAAATTTCTCTCCTATGCCAGTGCCCTTAGCTTTGGGCAAGTCGCTTTTGTGGAAATGTACGAAGGCTTCTGAAAATCAAGGTTTTTTACATCCGAGGGAATTTTAGCGTCCCAGTTGAATAAATAAAATTAAAAAAAACCAGTAGGTTTGTTAAGCAGGATCTCTTATTTCGAAATCCTGCTGGGGGTTTAGGATTGAGTATTTTCTCGAGAAAAGACACTATTTTATCCCGCAAATTTTCTCAAATGTTTTAAAAATACGGACGTTAGACAATGGGGGATAATTATTGCGAGGCTCTTACTCCCTTCTTGAATACTTTTTTTAACATTAGTAATTTCCCCCATACTAGGAACATTTTTTTCACATAAGGGGTTTTGAAAATAATCTTTAAGGAGCGAAATTGACTGTGACATTCGCGAAGTAGTGCGGGGAGTTTGCCCCCCCACGGATTTTTTGGGGTAAGTTTCGCAAAAACTTTTATTTTCGTTAAGTTATCTTCCTATTACCAGTCTATCCCTTTCGAGTCCCGCATACAGTTTTCGGTTCTGGGAATGGAGTTTTGTTTCTTTAAAAAATACCCATTTAAAAATATTTAGGGGTACGAAAAGCCCATATCTTATTATCATTTACCAAATATTTTTTATTTTTCTTTCAGTGGTCCAATACTTGTTTTTGACGTTTTTTTTTTACTTGAACGTATTTTAAAAAACCCTTTGGGTTTTATTTGGGTTCCTTTGCAATTTTTTTTTTCATACCGCGCTTTTTTGGCTTAATTTGTCCTTTGAACGCGTTTTCGTCATTTTATTCTCTAGATCGCAGTCGCATTTGACGTTTTTAAACTTTTTACGTCGGCGCTTTTTTGCCCGATTGTTGGATCCATTAATAAAAATGGGTCTGTTGGGTTTTTCAAACTTTTTCTTACCATGGGAACATGTTTTTCCACCACCGATTGGAGTTTATTAGTGAATACATTACACATGTTTTCGGCGTTATTACCATTTAGTAGGTCAATCCATTCAACTTCGCTTAGTACCCTGCTGATCTTCGTGAAATCTGCTTTATTATAATTTGGGACTAATAACCGATTTTCTGTGATGTCTACATTGCAATTTATGCCGCATCTGATTAGCCTGTGATCACTGTTTGCCAAATGTTCACCTATATCGCAGTCAAAGAGGGAGGAAGAGGAGGAGGAGGAAGATTAGTAGATTACTTAGATTAGTGATTACTAGCCAGTAGACTGTGAAGTGTAAAAGTAAAGAAAAACACTAAAAGAGACAGACTTAATTGTGAAGGACAAGTAACAAGTATAGACAGAAACAGAATAGGAATACAGAAGTATTAAACACTAAAAGAGTCTAGACATTTTTTGTTTTAGTTATAGGTGTTTAAGAGTCTAGAGACATTTTTTTTAATTGTAGGCGTTTTGTTTTAATTGTAGGTGTCAAAATTAGTTTGCGGAATTGCGGAATTGCGATTGCAAAAAGGCCTATCCGAAAAAAATTGCGGAATTGCGATTGCGGACTGGTGCAGGTCGGAATTGCGGAATTGCGATTGCGGAATTGGAAAAAAAAATTGCGATGCCCGTGTGTGTGTGTGTGTGTGTGTGTGTGTGTGTGTGTGTGTGTGTGTGTATATATATATATATTATTATATATATATATATTATATATATATATATAATATATATATATTATATATATATTATATATTATATATATATATATATATATATATATATATTATATTATATATATATATAATATTATATATATATATATATATATATATATATATATATATATATTATATATATATTATATATATATATATATATTATATATATTATATATTATATATATATATATTTATATATATATATATATATATATATATTATATAAGCCCCGTCCATCCGCCACCATCGCTTCAGCAATTATAACAACCTCTCTGCTGTCCCTCCCATAAACAGGTCAGCGGGCGTGGACCCATCAACCATAGCCTTGCCTCCCATGCTGCGTCAGTCTCTCTACTCCTATCTGCTGCCCCGCCTCGCCTCCCTCAGCGCCCTGGTGGAGACCGTGCCTGGCGTGCCGGGCCTGGACTACCCTATCATCGCCGCGGTGCCCTACACGAACTTCTACTGCTCAGAGATGCCTTGGCCGGGCTTTTATGCTGATACAGAGGCCAGATGTCAGGTGGGTCATATTTCTATAGTTGTTTTTTTATCAGTTGATCAGCATACGGTAGAAGGAAGCTAACAAGAAATATAAATGTCTCTCAATACTGCCAGTCACCTAACACCCACAGCAAAGATGATTACGTGTATGACTGGTGTGACGTTCCAACGGTTTTCTTTAACGTAGTCTCCCTTAATATTCGTGTCGTTTTCTGTGACGTTTACCTTGATTAACTTTTCTACATTAGTGGGCTGACTAAGGTGTCTGGAGCAGGGGATGGGGAAGGAAGTAAGGACGAAGAGATAAAAATAAGGAAGGAAGGAGGTGCATTACTGAACAAAAAAGCAAGGAAAATAGGTAGGAATGAATAAGGTAAGCAGGAAGGAAGACAGAAGAAATGTAATGCTGAAGGAAAGGAAATCATCTAGAAAGGGCGACCAAAGTTACATGGAAAAGAGAAATAAGGAAGGAAGAAGGAAGAAGCATGCAGTACTAAAGGAGGGGAGGAAAAGAAGATAGGAAATAAATACAAACAAAGAGAAGAACCTAAGTGGACTATATCTAAACACCTTTGTTAGTTCTAAATTCCTTATATTAATATAATACTCTTTATAGGGCTATAAGATACAGGAAAAACCACCCCAAATGAATGACTGCGAATTTAAAACACAACATTGGAGTAAAAAGAAACATGTACTTAAGGGTTAAGGCAGGACAGATGAGCAGAGAACAGTATAACGTGATGGCCATAGAATAGATTAACAAGAGCAGCAAAGAACAATTATGAAATTGAGGTCGCTGGCCAGGCAAAGACCGACCCAAAAGGATTTTTTCAGATCTATAGGACAAAGACTAGGGATTTAGTGGGACCGTTAGAAATAGAGCAGGGTGAGATTGTAAGTTCTGAGGATGATATGTGTAAAATTTCAAATGATTATTTCTTAAGTGTTTTTATTCAGAAGGATATACAGAATGAAGAAACATTCAGAATCATTCAGAATGAGAAACTTAAAGATATTGTGATAACTAGGGAAATCGGTAGAAGATAGTATAGATAGAATGAAAAATTTAAGTCATCAGGACCAGATGAAGTGTATTCCAGAGTATTAAAAGAATGCAAAGAAGTTGTGAGTGAGGCGTTAGTGCACACTTTTAGGAAATCGGTTGATATAGGCGAAGTGCCGTTAATGGTTAGGAAAGGAAATGTAGTTCCCATATTTAAGAAGGGTGATAGACAAATGTCAAATTATCGACCTAATAGTCTAACGTCTGTGGTAGGTAAATTATTGTAATCTGTTCTTGCAAAAACATTGGGGAACATTTAGAAAAGCAGTTTGGTACATTATTCGCAACATGGATTCACCAAGGGGAGTTCATGTCTCACCAATTTATTGAGTTTTTATAGGAAAGCTATATGAAACTGCAAATAATGATGAGGATTATGATATAATATACCTTGACTCTAGTGAGGCATTCGTAAGGTACCACACGAGACTTTAATAGTGTCATGGAATAGATGGGAAGGTTCTTCGTTGGATTAGATCTAGGCATAGTGATAGGCAACAAAGGGTTACAATTAATGGTTCTAAATCTGAATGGGAGCAGGTAACAAGTGAGGGTTCCATAAGGGTCTGTTTTGGGTCCATTACTATTTTATTTAAATCAACGACTTGGATAGCGGGGTTAGCAGTGATATCAGCAAATTTGCTGATGATACTCAGGTATGTAGGATTATTAGATCACAGTCTGATGTAAACATATTGCAAAGAGACTTAGATAAATTAAATGAGTGGATAGTCAGGTGGCAGATGGAATTTAATATTGATAAGTGTAGCGTAATTAATGTTGGTAGAAAAACACCTGGTAATAGATACAGCATACGCAATGTATCTGAAGCATACGCACTGAAAAGATCAGAAGGTGAGAAAGATCTGGGAGTAAGGCTCAGACCTCCAACCAAGGAAACAATGTATTGAGGCTAGAAATAGAGCTAATAGGGTGTTAGGATTCATTACCAGAAGTGTTAAATGTAGAAGTGCTGAAGTTATTCTAAAGCTATATTTGGCTCTAGTCAGACATCACCTAGACTATGCTGTTCAGTTTTGGTCTCCGTAGTACAGGATGGATATAGCCTTGTTAGAATCAGTGCGGAGAAGGATGACCAAAATGATACATGGGTTGCGTAACTTTAGTTATGAGAAGAGATTGAAGCTACATACTAAATTTACACTCACTCGAGAAGCGTAGAGTAAGGGGCGATCTGATAGAATTTGTTAAATGGATAAAGGGATACAATAAATGAGACGTAGGAAAAGTTCTTCCGGATAGTAAATAAGGTAGAATAAGAAGTAACGGATTCAAGCTGGAAAAGCGTAAATTTAAAAAAGAAATAGGGAAAAACTGGTTCACAAATAGGGTGGTAATGATTGGAATGGACTCAGTAGAAAGGTAGTTAGAGCAGAGTCATTAGGGAGCTTTAAAAGAAGGCTAGATAATTTCATGGATGTGGAAGAAAGGTGGATGTAGGTAGTGTTAAAGTATTCGTCCAGACCATTTCATCTTTCCTGATTTAATGCTGTCAAAATATAGCCATTATCGAGTTTATCAACAATATGTTATCACTTTTTGCATCGTCACCCGTTTTTAAATAACCCGCAATCAAAATCTGTAAATTCCCCGAGCTTCCAAAACGCTTCTCACAACTAGCAGACGACGCACCACGGCTCGTTGACGTCACCCAAGGGCATATTTCCGTTTTTTGGAAGAGTATGTGGCATTTACTCTTGAACACGTCAGGTTAGGTTACGTTAGGTTACGGTTAGGGTAGGTAAGGTTTCCTTAAACTCTGACGTGTAACTTTGTGTGGGAATCACAATGGGGGTATTTTCGAGAAAATCCCTTGGTTAGTTTCGGAGCTACAGCCAAACGTCTTCACTTGGAAACCACATGCTCGCAGAGAACGGGAATGCCATCCGAGGCGGCCTCCCAACCCCGCGGTAATACAAATACACGTAAAATTAGAAATAAATATGTATAGTACTTAATAATGTTGGGTGTTTCTCATCTATTTGTTTTGCGATAAGGCATATACTTGCATCCTTAATGGGAGCAGCAAGAAAGCTGTGCCTTTCCAGAGAGCTTATCACCCGTTTCCGACCTATACGGCCACGATAAATGTGTGTAGAAGGTGTGTGCGCCGGGGAAGAGGCAAGCTGTGTGATGCAGATTGTCCCCCTCCCGTGACGGCATCAGCAAGTTTCGCGCCACGGCTGGAATGGGGCTGATGTTTTTCCCGTGTTTTTTTCTCCAAAAGTCATGTTTAAAGGAAATATGGCGTGGAAAATATTATTTTTGTGGATTAGGTATTTTGAATGAACATTCAACAAAATTATGCAAAGAAAAAATGGGTCTGGACGATTACTTTAAGTAACAGGAACTACATCTTGTAGGCCTCGCGGCCTCTTCTAGCTTCCTTATTTTCTTATGTTCTTATGTTTCTCTCTCTCTCTCTCTCTCTCTCTCTCTCTCTCTCTCTCTCTCTCTCTCTCTCTCTCTCTCTCTCTCTCTACAGGAACTACCACGTGTAGGCCTCGCGGCCTCTTGTAGCTTCCTTATTTTTTTATGTTCTTATGTTCTTATGTTCTCTCTCTCTCTCTCTCTCTCTCTCTCTCTCTCTCTCTCTCTCTCTCTCTCTCTCTCTCTCTCTCTCTCTCTCTCTCTCTCTCTCTCTCTCTCATACACACACACATACACAGTGCACACACACAAACGAGTTCATTATGATTAGGTGGCAAATTTGAATCGTCAATAACCTCGCTACTGTAAAATCCAAATAGCTTATCACCCCCCCCCCCCCCTCGACAGGCATGGCATTACTGTGATCTGGACGGACGGCAGGCCTCGTTTCTCTGTCCCAACGGCACCATGTTCAACCAGGCCTTCTTCGTGTGCGACTGGTGGTACAACGTGGACTGTCAATCGGCGCCCTACCTCTACTCCCTCAACGAGCGAGTCTTTGACCTGCCCGAAGTGGACGAGACGGCCCCGCATCGCACCCTCACCGCTGAGATACTCGATACAATATTTGTGTGACGACCTACTGCTGCCTTGCCTATAGTACATGTCTCCTCTCCTCGTTGTTTGAGAAGGTACGATCTTATATACATAGAAATATTCATAAGTGTATATATGTGTATATATATATATATATATATATATATATATATATATATATATATATATATATATATATATATATATATATATATATATGAAAGGTTTGTTTGTTTTGTTGCAATGAATTTTTTTTTTTTTTTTTGAGGGTTGTAAGGGAAAAAAGATCATTTTAATGTAAGATGAATGATTCTTTCTCCCTTTTCTCCTTTTTTTTTATAGTTTTTTCGAATTTGTATTCCTCCTCCTCCTCCTCTTCTTCTTCTTCTTCTTCTTCTTCCTCTTCCTCCTCCTCCTAGTAATGCATATAGGCAACGATAACCTCAAATATAACTATCAAATGCAAAATAAATCGTTAACTCCCTCCTCCTCCTCCTCCTCCTCCTAGTAATGCATATAGGCAACGATAACCTCAAATATAACTATCAAATGCAAAATAAATCGCCTCCTCCTCCTCCTCCTAGTAATGCATATAGGCAACGATAACCTCAAATATAACTATCAAATGCAAAAGAAATCGTTAACTGAAGTACAGCAGGAAAAGGATTTAGGTGTCATCATCAGTAATGATCTGAAAACCAGTCCGCATTGCCTAGCTGCCAGTAAAAAGGCAAATATGATGTTGGGCTTTATTAAACGTAACTTTGAACATAAAACTCCGAAAGTAATGACACAATTATACACGTCCTTGGTTAGGCCCCACTTGGAATATGCCGTTCAATTCTGGTCGCCCTGTTTCGTAAAAGATCAAGCCAAATTGGAATCAGTGCAAAGAGCAACCAAACAAATTCCATCTCTGCGAAATTCATCTTATGAAGAGAGACTGCGGAAACTTAATATGTTTTCCTTAAAGGATCGTAGAATCCGTGGGGACTTGATAGAAACCTTTAAGATTCTGAAAGGTTTTGATGTCACTAATCAAGAGAACCTATTCGAGCTTTCAACTCAAGTGACAACAAGAAATAATGGTTTAAAACTAAACGGTCAACGTTGCATCACCGATCTCCGTAAAATTATTTCAATGTTAGAGTCGTTGAACGATGGAACAAGTTACCAGCAAATGTTGTCGGAGCCAGCACAATAACTACATTAAAAAACAGACTTGACGCGCACTGTAAAGTAAATGGGTATTGATAGTGCGAATTCGTATCTAGTCCCCCGTATCGATTAGCCGTAGTGGTAGTGGTAGTTAGAGTTAGTATTTTTCATATCCTATCATTCTGCACTATGAAACTTCCATGTTCCTATTCTCTTTAGGGACATGGTATCATTTTCCAACTGTTTTCTTACAAGTAGTTGATAGTTAGTAGTATGTAGTTCAGCAGATACCCTCGCTATGGACCAATAGGTCTCCTGGTGTCTGTTATTCCTATGTAATCCTATGTAATCCTTGCCCATTTCTTCCTCTATTCGTACCCCGCCCGTCCCACCCAATCAAGGTAAAGGTCACTGGTTAGTACAGGTACTTTTTATCTCGTTTTTGCTGCTACCTGCTGATGGTGGCGGTGGTGGCGGTTGTTGCTACCTTTTCCTGGTTTAGAAAGGCTTTTTACTGCGTCCTTTCCACCAACCTAACAGAGAGATGGTTGGTTGGTTTGATTAAAGGGCGCACAAAACCTTGATTATACCAGGGGGGGGGGGGGGAGAGAGAGAGAGAGAGAGAGAGAGAGAGAGAGAGAGAGAGAGAGAGAGAGAAGAGAGAGAGAGAGGAGAGAGAGAGAGAGAGAGAGAGAGAGAGAGAGAGAGAGAGCGAGAGAGAGAGCGAGAGAGAGAGGAGAGAGAGAGCGAGAGAGAGAGAGAGAGAGAGAGAGCGAGAGCGAGAGCGAGAGAGAGAGAGAAGGGGGGAGGAGAGTTACAATTAATGGTTCTAAATCTGAATGGGTGCAGGTAACAAGTGTGGTGTCACAAGGGTCTGTTTTGGATCCATTACTATTTTTTATTTACATCAACGACTTAGATAGTGGGATTAGCAGCGATGTCAGCAAGTTTGCAAATGATACTAAGGTAGTTAGGATTATTAGATCAGTCTGATGTAAACATATTGCAAGGAGACTTAAATAAATTAAATGAGTGGGCAGTCAGGTGGCAGATGGAATTTAATATTGATAAGTGTAGCGTAATTAATGTTGGTAGAAAAATCCTGGTAATAGATACACTATACGCAATGAAATAACTGAAAATATCAGGTGAGAAAGATCTGGGAGGGCGGGTAAGCTCAGACCTCCGTCCTGTGAATCAATGTATTGAGGCTAGAAATAGAGCTAATAAGGTGTTAGGATTCATTACCAGGAGTATTAAAATTAGATGTGGTGAGGTTATTCTAAAGCAATATTTGGCTCTAGTCAGACCTCACCTACACTATGCGGTACAGTTTTGGTCTCCATATTACAGGATGGATATAGCCAGGGTTGTTTGATTTAAATCAGGTTAATTTTAATCACTGATTTAAATCAAGTGATTTTTTTTTTAAATAACTGATTTAAATCATGATTTAAATAGTGATTTTTTTTTTAAATCACTGATTTAAATCATAACCTTATTATTATTTGAAAACGAGAGGAAAGAAGGAAAATTAAGCAAATGGGCTTTATGAACACTTAATTTTATCATTGTAGTATAATTATATCATAATGAGACACAATGAGTGGTGCGGGGAAGCCACTGTGGCACTTTTAGATAGCAAATTGCCATGTGGCTGTTTTTACAGCAGAAATATTTTTTTCTCAATTATATATATATTTTTGTTGTACTGTACAAAAAGCCACACTACTATAACCAAAAGTTGAGTGCGCATGTTACTTTTGTTTATAAAAAGCCAAAGTGATATTAACCAAAGTTTAATATGCACTATGATTAATAATTATCAAACAAAAAATATAATTCTCTTGTTTAACCGCCGAAGTAATTATTACTACAACAAAAATCCCATTGAATCCGATTGACTTCCCATTGGGAAGTCAAGTAGCAAGGATCACTGAATAATTAGGCCGAACAGTATGATATAGCAAAATCAGGCAATATTTTGTGTAGCCGACTCTCATGACAGACAGAATGATGATCACAGTTCACCTTTCATATGCCAACTAGGTTATTACCCGAGGTCAAATTAATAATCATTTGGTGTGTCTTTGGGGGGGGCGGGTAAGGCTTGCAGGACGGTAGGACCGCCCATTATATCACACACCTATATTATACTATATACGCCCCCACGTATATTTATACCGATAATAGATCTAAATATACTAAGTGGGTATAACAATACTAATGGGTATAAATATTTAGTATACTAAGGGCCAGCCTAGACCGGTCTAGACCAGCCTGGCAAACGTCGCCAAAACGCGCTTATAGACATTGGCCTATTGATGTGAAAACGTCCATCACAGAAATATAAAATATGTAAATTCATCTGTATTTCATGTTATATGCATTTTTTATTCACTTATTCTTTCGCTTTTTAGTTATAAATATGCTAAACAATATCTTGTAGTAGTTAGATTTCATGTAGAACATCAAATTAATGAAATAAAATAAATCTATTTAAATTAAATAAATCCGATTTAAATCTAATAAATCCGATTTTTTGTTTTATAAAAAAAATCAAAAAAATCAACAACCCTGGATATAGCCCACAGAGTTGAAGACAGAGTGGCTCAGAAGGCTCCATGCAAATTACTTTACCCAGACTAGTGCGGTCGCGCCGCTCCCACAGTAGATGACTGATAGCAGGTAAACAGGGAGCTATTCCAGCTTCTTGACGCAATTTTGACTCTCCAGATATTTTCACACTGCGACGTATCCTATACCGACATAATCGGAAAAGTGTGCAGATTCAGGGACCGTGCTTGAAAATTTAATGTGATCGAAAGTAACCGAGCAATGAGGTGATTAAGCCAAATAAGTGAGAGAAAATGTTTATGCACTATTTTACTGATCCTTTATTATCGTATATTTGTGCTTACATTACAGTTACAAATTAATACTAATGCAATGCAAAATTTCCTCATGAAGACGATGATGGCCTCATTTTATCTTAGTATTAAATAGTAGTGTCAGGAAATCGTGTAGGAGTGAGGTGTGTGAAGTTGTTGATTTTAGAAAAAGTCAGCCCACTAAGATGGCCGACAGCTAGGAGTGGTGGCGACACCCAGGGCCGTGTATCCTGCCTGGACCCTGACGCGCACTCTAAGTATGTAACTCTGTGATATAGCCTTGTTAGAATCAGTGCAGAGAAGGAAGACCAAAATGATACTGGGGATGCGTAACTTTAGTTATGAGAAGAGATTGAAGCTATTACATTTACACTCACTCGAGAGGCGTAGAGTAAGAGGCGATGTGATAGAAGTTTTTAAATGGTTAAAGGGATACAATAAAGGAGATGTAGGAAAAGTTCTTACGGCTAGTAATCAGGGAAGAACAAGAAGTAACGGATTCAAGCTGGAGAAGCGTAATTTAAAAAGGAAAAAGGGAAAAACTGGTTCACAAATAGGGTGGTAAATGATTGGAATGGACTCAGGAGACAGGTAGTTAGTGCGGAGTCAATAGGGAGCTTTAAAAGGAGGCTGGATAATTCATGGATGGGGATGAAAGGTGGATGTAGGTAGTATTAAGTAACAGGAACTACCACGTAGGTCTCGCGGCCTCTTGTATCTTTTTTATGTTCTTATGAGAGAGAGAGAGAGAGAGAGAGAGAGAGAGAGAGAGAGAGAGAGAGAGAGAGAGAGAGAGAGAGAGAGAGAGAGAGAGAGAGAGAGAGAGAGAGAGAGAGAGAGAAAAAGAAAAATGCAACTAAATTATGACCGACCTTCCAGTATACTAATGTCACCACCTCTCTCCTTTCTTTCATTCTTTCTTCTTTCTTCCTTCTTCCTTTCCTTCCTTCTTCCTTCCCTCCCTCCCCCTCCCTTCCCTCATTGCATCATTCCCCCCTCGCATCACACGTAACTTGGGGTTAGATTTACATAAAATTTACACTTTACCGTGGACATGCGACGCGCCTCGAGGCAGGAGGAGGAGGAGGAGGAGTGAAATGCACATGGAATCAGTCTTACTAATAATGTTCAGTTGTCACTTTTGCTCGACAAAGGCCATGAAAAAGTGAGAAAAAAAATAAGAAAAAAAAATAAGGGGGGGGGGGGGAGAGAATCACACACACGCACATCTACGTTCAGTAATATTTGATAGTGATTACAAGATACCTGGTAAGGTGTGATGAAAATGATGATAGTGGTGATGATTGGAATTATAACGATGATGATGACTGATTGATTGATTAAACTTCATGTCGCCGAACACTTACACACACATAAATACACACACACACACACACACACACACTCGTCGAACACCGCCATGATGGTCAAGTGGATAGAGCGTTAGTCTGCCATTATATGGTTATCCGGTTACAATCTCTCTATTCCCGGGGATTTTTGTCCCCCTTGAGCAAGGGGATGGTTGTTTTGGTGTGCGAGGTCCCAGCATTTACCCAAAGATCGGTAATAATGAGCTCAAAGCTCGCTCCGGAAGGCAGATTCTCCAACTCTAGGTGAGTATGTGGTTTTCGAGTGAAGACGCTTGGCTGTAGCTCCGAAACTGATCATAGGTTTTCTCGAAAATACCCTCATTATGATTCCCACACACAGTTACCAATCAATATACGGGACACCTAACCTAACCTAACCGCTACCTAACGTAATCTAACCTGACGTGTTCAAGAGTAAACGAAACAAACTGTTCCAGAAAACGGGAATACGCCTCCGGGAGGGTGAAACTGGCGATCGCAAAACCGACTCGCGTGGACAAGACCGTGGGTGAATAACACACACACAGAACGAGTGAAGGACAAGCACTTTCTCAACACATAAAAACAATGTAATTCACACCAACATGCACGCACGGAGGGAAGGAAAGGGGCGAGAAGATGACTAAGGCGAAAAATAATCACAAATTCACCTTCTTTTTCATCGTTCCTGGAGAACGAGCGGAAAAATTGCATTACCGTACCAGTGTTGTTATTAAGTGAAGGACATATGAGTTTATAAACTGACTAAGCGAGAGAGAGAGAGAGAGAGAGAGAGAGAGAGAGAGAGAGAGAGAGAGAGAGAGAGAGAGAGAGAGAGAGAGAGAGAGAGAGAGAGAGAGAGAGAGAGAGAGAGAGACAGAGACAGAGACAGAGACAGAGACAGAGACAGACAGAGAGAGAGAGAGAGAGAGAGATCGCCGATAATCATAAACGATAGAATATAGAAATAAGGTATATAAATAGCATCTCAAATATTTAGATGAAATATATAAATAATAGAATTGGATGATGACCTAAAGACGATAATAAAATGAAATAAATAGCAAGGAACAGAGAAAATAATGGAGATACTGGTGGTGGTTTCAATGGTGATTGTGGTGTTGGTGATAAAGGTGGTGATTGTGGTGGTGATAATAGTGGTGGTTACAGTGGTGGTGG
>JACEEZ010025407.1:42500-45000 GCA_016584305.1 Chionoecetes opilio | reverse complement strand
CTTCTCTCTCTCTCGCTCTCTCCTCTTCTCTCTCTCTCTGATCTTTAAATTGTCAATATAGTGTTTTTTTAAAGTTATATGTATTGTGTCTGTAATTACCTTTGTATTATTTTTTCAATATTTTAATGATATATTTTGTAAGAGAACCACACAACTTCAGCATACTCTAGTTTTGGTCTTATCATTGTGGTGTGGTGAATATTTTCCACATCATATTTTTATCCATGAAGTGAAATACTACCGTGTGCGTGTGCGTGTGCGTGTGCGTGTGCGTGTGCGTGTGTGTGTTCAATTGTTTAATTAGTTGAGGTACAGTACACCTATTACACATCTCTCTCTCTCTCTCTCTCTCTCTCTCTCTCTCTCTCTCTCTCTCTCTCTCTCTCTCTCTCTCTCTCTCTCTCTCTCTCTCTCCATACAAAACATTATAGTCCTGCATTTTCCTTCATCCCTGCATTCGTCATCACTATTACAACAACCACCACCACCACCACCTCCTGCAGGCTTTCTTCCGTTACAGCCACAGATCAACGCGTTCCGCGGCGGTCACCCTGCGGCGGTACAGAGTGAGTTAGTGTGATGCTATGAGGGTGTCGGAGCCTTGAGCGTGCATGCGTGTGTCCGTGACGGTCTTTAATGTTGTCACTGAGGAGGAGGGGGGGGGGGGTTAGCACCTTCTCCCTATTCCTTCCATTCCCCACACCCGTCCGGCTGTCTCCCTTCACTCCCTCTACCTAACAACACACCACACTTTCTCAGGCTGTCTCCCTTCACTCCCTCTACCTAACTCCACACCACACCTTCTCTTCCCTACATACGCCCCTTCACCCCCGTCACACCCACTGTACACCGCCCTGCCGTGTAGCCTCACCCTGTCTAGGTGTCCCTCCGCCATGTGTGTGACCAGTGTGCGTGTGTCCAGTGTGTCTAATTGCCGCGTGTGTTGCAGGCGTGGTGGGTGCGGGCGGCGTGGCGGGCGGCCAGCACCTCACTCGCATCCCTCCGGCCGCGGTCACCGTCACCAACCCCGGCGAGCGCGGCCTCATTCCTGCGCAGCCCTTCTATCCCGCCCCACCCTCCACCACCACCATCACCACTGCCGCCACCCAGGGCATCACCGTCCAGCCGCCACCCTCGCACCACGCCGCCGCCCACCTTAACCTAGTGGCGTCCGGGGTGTCGGTGCAAGACCATGGGAACCGCAAGGCCCCCCCCGGTGCCAGCCGCCCCTTGCCCCGCCTGGTCTTGGCCGCACTCTTCCACCTGACGGAGGACAACCAAAAGGGAGGCAGTGGTGCGCCGTTTCTGCCGATCCCCTCCCAAGACATCGCCACGCCGCCCTCCTCGCCACTGAGGGATAAAGTCACCTCCATATTCGTGCCCAGCCCTTCACACCCACTCTCCCTCCCGCCGCACCTCCACGCCACTCCCCTACCGCACGCACGCCAACCAGCTTCGAGGGGGAAGCCCGGCGCCACCTTGACCCTGCCCGCAGAGGCCCCTGTGGCACAGCCTGCACGAGGGGCCACTCCCATCCCGGCACCCACATCCCACCCACGCCAGCAGCTCAACCGCCCCTCCGCCAAGCCTCCAGCACCACCCATCCAGAGACCCGCAGTGAGCCATGGGCGTCAGTAAATCCCGCGCCCCCGAACACACTGAGGACGACTATTACTACTACTATTACGGCGATGACGACTACTATGACTATGATGACTATGATAACGTATCCGGACGGAACGATGACGGGCGGCGGGCGTCACCAGGGCGTCCGGCGAGCCCTTCCACCACCACCACCACACGACCCACACCTAATCAGCCCATCACGCCGCCCCCGTCCTTCTTCGGGCTGACCCCTCCACGCCCCCACACCCCCACGCTGCCCCAACCTACAGACACAACCACATCCCAGCCACAGCCTCTTACGCATCCCATTACCTTGGCCGCCCAATCCCCACAACCACACAACTCCGCCCCTCTCCACCAGCCCTCCGAGACCACCACGCCCTCCCAGATCCCCATCACGCCCACCCCTAGACAACACACCCCAGCCCTCGCCGACACCACACACCCATCCAACACTCGGCCTCCCTCCCCTCCCATTCACCACTTCACGCCGGGCATCGATCTGGGCACTTTCATAGGCAACGGCCGCTACCTGTCAGTAAGGGCGCCGCCTGAGGACGTGTTGGCCAATCACCAGCTGCTCCTCGCCCTCACCGGCGGTACCAAGACACGCAAGGGAGGACCTGTCTATTTCCCACCACAACTTCGGGCGCTACGAACCCGTCCCAAGGAAAACAACGAAAATTAGCCACAATACCGTGCGCCGAGTCTCCGTTACCCCCACGCACCCCAACGGCTCCCCTGGAAGCGGCAGGAAGGGTAAGGAGAGACTGAAGAGCGTGGAAGTAGTGAATCAAAGGGCACAGGCGAGAGAAGATGAAGGTGCGGACTTGGAACTGAGTAATGAGAGAAGACAGGAGGAGGAAGGAGAGAA
>JACEEZ010025407.1:20000-37500 GCA_016584305.1 Chionoecetes opilio | reverse complement strand
GGAGTTTAATTAGCTTTCCCTTTATATATTTCGTTTAGTGATAAATGAATTAGCGACATGCATAAATTAGCGTTAACTAGATATAAAAAAAACATGAAATCGTATAATTTCCTACCTAATATATGTTTATCAGTATAAAATATTACTGTTATCTTCGGAAATGTTTGTTCTATAATATTATCAATAAAAAAACCGTAAAACACACTAAAGAAATGCCATTATGAGACTTTCAAAAAAATATGCATGAACTTAAATTTTTCGCCATTTAATATTTTGTGAAAAAACTTTTACATGGAGAATATCAATAGAGCGGGATTTAATTAGCTTTCCATTGAATATTTCCTTTTCTGATAAATTAATTAGAACCATGCATAAATTAGCGTTAACTAAATAAAATAACATCATGAAATCTGGGAAATTACCCGATTTCATGATGTTATTTATTAGTTAAGGGTAATTTATGCATAGTTCTAATTTATTTATCAGAAAAGGAAATATATCAATGGAAAGCTAATTCAATTCGCTTCTATTGATATTCTCCATGAAAAAAAGTTTTTGCACAAATATTAAATGGCGAAAAGTTTAATTTCATGCATATTTCTTGAAAGTTCATAATGGCATTTCTTTAATGTGTTTTTACGGTTTTTTATTTGATAATATTATAGAACAAACTTTTCCCGAAGAAAACAGTATATATTTTATACTGATAAACATATATTAGGTAGGAAATTACCCGATTTCATGATTTTTTATATTTAGTTAACGCTAATTTATGCATGCCGCTAATTCATTTATCACTAAACGAAATATATCAATGGAAAGCTAATAAACTCCGCTTCTATTGATATTCTCCATGTAAAATGTTTGCGAGCAAAATATTAAATGGCGAAGATTTTAAGTTAATGCATATTTCTTGAAAGTCTCATAATGGCATTTTCTTTGTGTGTTTTACGGTTTTTTATTTGATAATATTATAGAACAAACATTTCCAAAGATAACAGTATATCTTTTATACTGATAAACATTATATTAGGTAGGTAAACTTGACGGGGAGCGGAGCGGGTGAGATCCTTATGGTGTGACGTCACGGGCGATCCACCAGGCCTTGTCTCTCGGTGGTCTCGGTCGAACCCCAGCGGACTGAATCAGGGCGAGGCGGGAGAGGAGGAGGCGGCGAGCGACGACCAGGTGCTCCAGGATGAGGGCCGATGGGATGGAAGTCAGAGTGCCAGTGGGGAGACGGGGGGCCCGACGGTACGAACACCGGTGCGCCACCGCGCACCCCTCCACTGCCTTCGCGACCCCGAGCCTCGCCACTCCAGCGCCCCCCCCCAAGGCGACGATGCCACACAGCACCTCCCAGGGGCCCCCGCTCCAGCGCCCCCAGCACCTCTCCCAGAAAGGGGCCCCCTTTCCCAGCCCCCCCAGCGCCTCCACTGCCTCCACTCTGCTTCGTCTGTAACTTAGTCAACCTCATCAAACGGACCGTGACCTGCCCCGCATGCCAGCGGAACCCCACCTGTCCTGTGTGGGCCTCACGCGAGCCCAGGCCGCCGGGGCCCCCCCATCTGGAACTGTAACCGCTTGCGGCATCCGCCTCTCGCCGAACCAGCCGACAACCCCCTGCCGGACCGCGTGCCCGCCCAGCCGATCTGGCGGCAGGCCTGGCCGACCTCAAGAAACGCACGCGGGTACCCTCACAAAATCCCGCGCCCACAAACAACATCGGGTGGCGACAGAGCTCGCCGACCTCATCACCCAAGCACTCGACCAAGCACCGCGGGAGCCTGGGGAACCTGCTCTCCTACGCACATCTCAGCATAGGCATCCCCGCAAACCCACACTCCCGCCACTCACACAAGACCCCGGCGCAGATACACGAACGAGGACTACCAGCTGATCAAAGATAACGACGCACTCGCGCGACGCATAAGGTCTAAATGCGCCGACCCGACGTCAGAGGAGCGCTCCGCCTGCAAACCCAAACCCCAGACACCGTCGCGCCGCCCAACGCGGGAACGGTGGCCGAACTCCGGACCAAGCACCCGCCAGCCCCGCCGGGGAAGACCAGGCGCCACTACACATAGACCAACCCACCACCACACCCCTTTGACATCACTGTAGAAGATGTCATGGCTGCCATCCAGTCCATGCCCCCCGGCTCGTCGGCCGGTCTGGACGGCATCAGACCTCTCCACCCTCCCCCAGCTTACCTCAAAAAGAAACGCGGAAGCCGGCGTGCGCCTACTCACGGCCTTGAAACCGCCCGTGCAGTCACGCCATCTCGGGCCACATCCCCCCCCACCACGCCAGAAACGCATTCTTCGGCGCCAGCCTCATAGCGATCCGCAAGAACAAGGCGGATGAGGCTAATCGCCATCGGCAGTTCCTACCGGCGCCTGGTCAGCAAACTAAATAGCGAGGCGCATGACAACGGCGGGCCAGTCAGCTGGCGCCCACTCAGCTAGGGGTCGGCACGCCTCTCGGCTGCGAAGCGGCCGTACACGCCGTGCGCAACTACGTCACCGCCACTACGGCAGCGACCAGGTGTGGTGAAACTCGACCTCTCTAACGCCTTCAAACTCCGTCTCACGGGAAGCAGTACTCAGACAGGTCGGCTTGAGATTCCCCGCAGCCATGCCACTGATCCGGCAAGCCTACGCCCAGCCTACCCCGCTATTCGTTGCGGACGAAGTGATCTGGTCCCGTAGGGGCGTGCAACAAGGGGATCCCCTAGGACCACTTCTCTTCGCCATGGCATAGACCCCCCTCATCCAAAGCCAAAGCCCGAACTCACCCCTCGGCCTATGGTACCTGGATGACGGTACACTCGCTGGCACAGCCGATTCGGTCAGCGCGGACATCGCCACTCTCGTCCCCGCCCTACAGCGCATAGGTCTCGGAGTCAACACCCAAAAGTGCGAAGTAACCTTCCTCCACGGCAACGAGATCACGGACGAGACCTTCCCAGCGCTACCAGAAGCACGCATCATCCCACTCAGCACACTCTCCCCCCTGGGGGCCCCATCCGCGCCAAGTCTCTACCCGCAGCTTTAGACACGGCATCACAGGACACCAGGAGGATGATAGATCGTGTGGACGGAATCGGCAGCCACGCCGCCCTATTCTTCCTCTCCCGTTTCGCCGCCGTCCCCGCTGCACGTACCTAATGCGCGCTGCCCCCGACACACCAGCCCCACAGGACCTACACAGCATCGACGAAGCGATGCGCTCAGCCATCTCACTCTCTTGCAACATCGACATCACGGACAAGAGATGGACACAAGCATCGCTTCCCATCCGTCTAGGCGGAATCGGATCAGGCGGATGGGGGATGTAGCGCTCCCGCCTACATCTCCTCCCTGAGCGCCACACGGGATTTGATCCGTCAGATTAACGGTCGCCAAGGCGACGACGGATCAGCCCAATTGGACCCAGCACTCGCCGCCTTCTCCGATTCTACCCCACACCCGACGACCCGACTTCCTTGAACGCAAACACGCAGATCCTCCAAACGCAAGCCGAGAGGCCGCATCCCTCTGTCGCCGGGCCACCCTCCTACAAGACAGCAACCAGGACACCGCGCTCGCCTGCTTGCTGGGCCGCCCGAACCTCACACCGGGGCCCTGGTAGGGGCTCTCCCAGTGGAAAAGCTGGCCTCCTTCTCCCTGACGAGGCAGTTCGCGTAGGCGTCGCCCTGCGCCTAGGCGCACCCGTATGCTACCGCACAGGTCAATTGCGGCTCGACCGCGGACAATCTAGGCCACCACCAGCTCTCATGCTGCAGAGACCCGGACGCCTCTCGAGACACGCCGCCATCAACGACATCATCCGCCGGGGGCCTCGCAGCCGCTGGGGTCAGGCACTCCTAGAACCACGGGGCTTGGCCGTGGGCGACGGCAGACGACCCGGGTGGGGTCACCCTCACACCCCTTTAGCTTCGGGAGATCCCTGCTATGGGACGCCCAATGCACCAACACCTTCGGCGCCACCCACGTCAACGACTGCGCCATCAGCCCCGGAGCCGCCCCCCGTGCCGCAGAGCGACGCAAACGCGCGCGCTACACGGCCCTGGCACTGCGATACCGTTTCGTGCCCCTCGCGTGGAGACAAAACCCGGCGTGCTGGGACCAGCGATCTCCAAGCTCCCTTGCTGAACTGGGACGCCGCATCACCGCACAGACAGGGGAGAACGGGAAACCTATGGATCAGGCAGCGGATCAGCCTCGCCAATAGTGCGTGGGAACGCCGCCGCCATCACGGTGCCCTTGACGAAAGCCACATCACTGTCATAACATGTTAAACCTAATATCATTATGCCCTCGCCTCTCTGAGCTCTCAATAAACATAGCTTTTCATTTTTGGTATGGTTGTACGCCACAGTCATTGGCGTCTACCGGTCGGGGGCCAATGTCTTGCGATCCTAACGCGCTCCACGAGCCGTTAACATCGCAACTCCCTTATGGATGGAGGCTGTTTTTATCCACAAAAAAAAAAAAAAAAAAAAAAAAAAAATAGTAGTAGTAGTAGTTAGTAGTAGTAGTAGTAGTAGTAGTAGTAGTAGTAGTAGTAGTAGGAGTAGTAGGAGTAACAACAACGTACAGAAGATAACACCACAGAAGAAGAGGAAGAAGAAAACATCAAGATAAAAAAAGAACAGATATTTTCCTCCAATCCCCATCTACCCTCGAGATAGATAGATATTGGTTTTAAGGCGCCGCAACTGCGGGGTTAAGCCCCCGTCACACATTCCATAATCGAACCACGAATTTAGCCAACAATGCAATGCGCAGCGCCGTCATGGTCCAGGGCAGACATTCAGAAAGAGTTAAAGGGCACGGTGTTTAGCTTAACTAACTTCCTCGATTTCTACAACCCGGAAGTCGCGGGGATTCGGGTACGAGATATGGCAGTGGCGCTACGGTGTCTAGGGTGATCTTTTCCTCTGATAATCTCTCTATTCGTAACTGGTCTTCCTGCCATTTGGGGGAAGCAACCACCCCGGGAGGCGGGTCACAAACCCCGGCTAACCCCCGATACCCATCACGGCTGGATGGACAAGGGTTGGGGTTTTATTAAGGAAAAGGGGGGCCATTATACCTTCAGTCTGATGCGTGGCGGTTAGTGGCAGCTACCCGCCGGGGTGGTGAAGCGACTCAAGCGAGGTGGTCTCTTGGTTTGAGGTGCCGCCGTTCACCACTCGGCCCATCACCCCTTAACAAACTCATAATAAACTCACACGAGGGTAGGAGATTGTTTTATGGCCTAATTTCATTTGTATACTTGCCCTGTTCAGTTCTTGAGTCAGAAAACATCATATATACTCAATTTATGAGTATTTTTATGTATAGTGCGTGCTCTACGCCACTCCTACCGTGGTCGCTATGTTTTGACAGCTTAACGTCTTTAAGTACGTCATCAATCTGCCCGCAGAATGCCAAAAGTTGCCTAAAACAGCTGTTGGAAGTAGCTAGGCCGTGAAGACCGGAAGTTAGCCTCTCTGAATGTAGCCCCTGGTTATGGGTCCATCGTGACCGATCGTGACGCTCGTGACGCGCTCGGCCGAGGCCACGAAAAGTTAGTGCGTGCACTAAAAAATCGGGAAGCTCCCCGATGTTTGTACCCAACGCAGCGCTATCGTAAGTCTATCGTGACGCTATCGTTATCTATGTAGCAGCTTCGTGACACTTCATTGATCGTCTTATGTCTATCGTGACGATAAGAAACCGTTACGCGAGCCTTGTTCCCTACCTTACCCCCCTTTTTCCCACCCCATTCCGTCTTCCTCCCCCTTTCTCATTCACCTCCACCCACCCGCGCCTCTTTACCCCTTACTCCCTCATCACATGATGACACCACCCTCCCCCTACTCTCTACCCTCTACTCCCTCGCCACGCGGTGACACCACCCTCCCCCTACTCTCTACCCGTGATTCTCAAATTGTGAACCGCGGCGCACTTGTGCGCCGTGGGAATCCCCTGGGTGCGCCGCGTAATTTTTCATAGATATGGGTATTTTGCACTTTGAGGTCGCAGTTTTTGTTTTTTATATTGAGGATGGAAAATCGTAAATGAATGAGTTAATATGTAACTAGGCAGGTAGATGCAAGGTAATTTTAATAATATTATAAGTACTTTGGGTAGATGGATAAAGTAAAAAGAGAAAAATAAGTTATTCATGCTTAAAAAAAATACTTCCCGCTTCCACCACAATACGTTTTGAACGATACTGTACACGTACTGTACCATCTAGCCGCAGCCTGCTGGTGTTACTGAGTTACCAACTTACTAGTTTTATCACGCGTTCATGTGAATTGTTTTTAGCGACATTTAAAGGAAAAAGGATGAATAGAAACTGATGCATACGTATATCAGTAGGCTGATATAGTAGTATCAGTAGGTAGTATCAGTTTATGCAAGTTTGACTGTTTGACGTGATTTACATGAACCCCGATCGATAAATAACATGTATAATTTGGCAACACACGTAGGCAGAGCGTTGGGTAGGCACCTCCCGTGGTCAGTGTAGCCGTGAGCCTCAGTAAGTATCGCTGTTGTGGTGTTAATGGGGTTTCCAAGCTTAAAAAATGGATAAGTACCTCATTAAAAAGCGAAAGTGTACTAAAGGCAATAGGGGTTGAAGTCGCATTTTGATCATGAATCAAAACGTAAATGTGTCGAAGGCACCGAAGGCGAAGTAACAGTAATAACTGTTGAAAGTGAGTCCTCTCGTCCAGACCCTAGTGTGGAAAGTGAAGAAAGTGAAGTGACAGTTGAAAATGAGCATAGTCGTACAGATCCGTGCTGGCAAAGTGAAGTGACAGTTGAAAGTGACTGTAGTCGTGCAGGTCCGAGCGGGCAAAGAGAAGTGACAGATGAAAGTGAGTTTTGTCATCCAGGTCTGAGCGTGGTCAAAACGACGACACGTGCCAGCAAAAGTAACCGCAGTAAGTCATTTCGCCTGTATAACGACAGTTATCTTGGACTTGGGGTCACTTGCTGTGATGATGAAAATGGTCCAAAGCCAAAATGTGTTGTTTGCGGCATTGAGCTATCAAATGAATCTATGACTCCTATGAAAATGAAGACATTTAACAACAAAACATAAGTCACCTCTCTCAGAAGCCTATAGATTACTTTAAAAGACTCTTGAAAGATAACAAACAACAAAGGCTTGGGTTTGAGAAAAAGGTGAAGGTGGCAGAAAAGGCACAGAAAGCAAGCTATTTAGTGGCAGAGCATACAGCAAAACAAATGAAACCCCATTCAATTGCAGTCATACTTCCTTCCAGCTTGCTGTGCTGTGGTAAAAACATTGTTTGGGGATGAGGCTGAAAAGGAAGTGAAAAAAAGTCCCCTCTCAGACGACATAATTGGTAGACGAATCAAGGACATGTCTGATATTGAAAAATGTGTGTGTGAACTCGTGAAAGGTAAAATGTATGCTTTACAAGCGGATGAATCAACAGACATTGGAGGAAAACCTCAGTTACTAGTGTTCATCCGTTATGTTGCTGATAACAAAATAACTGAACATTTCTTATGCTGCAAAGAACTGGTGCAAATCACAGGACAGGAGATATTTTCTACAGTGACAGAATACTTGAAAGAAAAGGACTTGTCATGGAAATTATGTGTAGGAATTTGCACAGATGGCTGTCCATCCATGGTGGGATCGGTAAAAGGTTTTGTGTCCTTATTCAAGAAGGAGAACCCAGATTTGATTACTACCCATTGTTTCTTGCACCGTGAAGCTCTTGTTGCTAAAACACTCGGACAAGAATTAAAGTTTGTTCTTGATGATGTTGTGAAAATGGTAAACTTTCTTAAAAGCAGACCAAAGCAGTCAAGACTATTTTCCATGCTTTGTGAAGAAATGGGATCTCCTCACGAAGGTCTTCTCCTCCACACAGAAGTCTGATGGTTATCAAGAGGCAAAGCGTTATCCCGGGTGCATGCACTGAGAGAGGAAATGCTCCTTTTCTTTACCCTTGAGGAGAAAACTGAATTCTGCGAATTACTTGCTGATGAAATTTGGAGTGCAAAATTATGCTACTTGGCAGACATTTGAACATCTGAACAAGGTTAATGCAAGTATGCAAGGAATAAATGAAAATATGGTAACATCTTCTGACAAAATTAAAGCCTTGGTAGAAAAAATTAGGCTCTGGAATGAAAGGGTGAGTGAAGGCAAGATTGACATGTTTCAAAAGACTGCTGAAGCTAAATATACAGACATTGTTCCACTCATTAAGGTACGTTTTGCTCGGTGCGATTATCGCTCAACGATGATCGTTCATGGCTCAACGATGATCGTCAAACGATTGTCTAGAGCACTAATTCTTTGTTTTTGAATAGGGCTGTTTTGCTTCGAGCGACTGCCGCTAGAGTCGCTAACGATCATCGTTGGCTCCGAATAAGGTACGTTTTGCTCGGTGCGATTATCACGATTATCGCTCTACGATGATTGTTCAACGATTATCGCTGCACGATAATAGAGGGTGTACTATTTTGCTTCGAGCGTCTGTGTCTATGCGATTTTCAACGACAGCTTATTTTTTCACCAGTCATGTGGCGGAAGAGTCCCATGTCGCTAGAAAATGGCTTTGAGCAAATTGAGTAGAAGGAGAAGGTTGTTAATTATATATAAAATATAAATAAAATATGAATAAAATATATAAATATAATATAAAACATAAATAAAATACGGTACGTAAAAATAAATTAAGGTTACAAAGCCTAGTTCCGACTTGTTACCAGAGCACATCGAGTCGATTATCAAATTGGTTGTTATTAAACAAAAAACTGTAACGGACATAAAAAAAAATACTTACAAAATAGGTATGTTCAGATTAATGCAAGAGCTTTCATATAAATAAAATAGTCATATAATGTTATTTGTAAAGTTATATAAATATACAACAGAAAATGACGAATTGAACATCACTGCGTTTTATTAAGCCATAAAATATTAACACAAAACGAAAAAAGCCTTGGGTGAAATATAAACACGAATCAAACTCACCTGGTTTTCCAACTTTGGCGGCGACTTCTGCCCAGACGTTGTCTTTTACTCGTTGGTCCTGGTATTTGGGATGTGAGAGCTGCCACAACGAGGGATGTTCCGCAACTTCCTCCACAAGGATCTCATCCTGTTCATTGGAAAACTTGGGAGCCATGATGACGCACACACTCCTTCCAATTCAAATGTTCGTTTGCGATTGCGATTATATTCACCCCCCAGCCGTGCGACTATTCGAAGCCAACGATGATCGTTAGCGACTCTAGCGGCAGTCGCTCGAAGCAAAACAGCCCCATTCAAAAACAAAGAATTAGTGCCTAGACAATCGTTTGACGATCATCGTTGAGCAATAATCGCACCGAGCAAAACGTACCTATAGTCGCACGGCTGGGGGGTGAATATAATCGCAATCGCAAACGAACATTTGAATTGGAAGGACTCCGAAGGAGTGTCTGCGTCATCATGGCTCCCAAGTTTTCCGATGAACAGGATGAGATCCTTGTGGAGGAAGTTGCGAAACATTCCTCGTTGTGGCAGCTCTCACATCCCAAATACCAGGACCAACGAGTAACAGACAACGTCTGGGCAGAAGTCGCCGCCAAAGTTGCAAAACCAGGTGAGTTTGATTCTTGTTTATATTTCACCCAAGGCTTTTTTCGTTTTGTGTTAATATTTTATGCCTTAAGAAACGCAGTGATGTTCAATTGGTCATTTTCTGTTGTATATTTATATAACTTTACAAATAACATTATATGATTATTTTATTTATATGAAAGCTCTTGCATTAATCTGAACATACCTATTTTGTAAGTATTTTTTTTATGTCTGTTACAGTTTTTTGTTTAATAACAACCAAGTTGATAATCGACTCGATGTGCTCTGGTAACAAGTCGGAACTAGGCTTTGTAACAAAAAAATAAGCTGTCTCGTTGAAAATCGCATAGACACAGACGCTCGAAGCAAAATAGTACACCCTCTATTATCATGCAGCGATAATCGTTGAACAATCATCGTAGAGCGTCAATAATCAAATTGGTGGCGCTATCGTGGTTCGATTATGGAATGTGTGACGGGGGCTTTATTGACGCCGACTTGAGTGAGAGAGAGAGGGAGAGAGAGAGAGAGAGAGAGAGGAGAGAGAGAGAGAGAGAGAGAGAGAGAGAGAGAGAGAGAGAGAGAGAGAGAGAGAGCGAGAGCGAGAGCGGAGAGAAATCTAGTTCATTTCACTTTCTTTTATGTACCATGCTCGAAATCCCAACATACCCAATGCGCGCGCGCGCGCACGCACGCACGCACGCACGACACGCACACACACACACACACACACGTGACTGGTTTTACTTATACAGTAATTTTTTTAACATAAGTTCTAGTTGGCAACTATTCCCAAAGCCATAACCAGGAGTCCAACACAGCTTTGTCTGAGTGGTTGACCAGTTGTGACTCGTGAGCAAGCAAGTATACTAGCCTATACTTGGACCTCATAATCATGTCTGCAGCTGGCAGTAAAAAGACCCAATATGGATTTCCTTTTAAGAGAATTTCAAAGTGCAGGTAAAAGGAACCTAACGTAACCTAACCAAACCAAATTATTCACACAGCAAAAAATAATAAATAAATAAATATGATACAAAAACAAATCGAAAATAATAAAAAAAATCAATTTTAATTTTAAAAATAGATTTATTTGATTTATTTAAAAAAAAAAAATGGATCGCAAAAAATTCTAACCCTGATTAATATAAACTTTAAAATTTATAAATCTTATCTAGTTATATCCTAAATTTTCTTACCAAAAAAATAAATAAAACGTTATAACGAATGAACTAATAACACAAAACACTAAAATCCCCCAAAAATATACTTTTCCATTTAAGTTAATTTTTCATAGTGGTCAGATTCGTATGGGTGTATTTCTTTATTTATTTTTAGCATCATTATAATTATCACTTTTATTACTATTTATTTATTGCTGGAAAATGACTTAACGCTTCAGAATCTATAGTAACACATTGCAACACTTAGATACTATGATGATGATAACCGATATGGATGTGAAACTGTATGTTATTAGCGGCGTACGTATATATATCCACACACCACACAACACACAACACAACACACACAACACATAACCACCCCTATTACACTTTTTTAGCGTATGATGCCTTTTAATAAGTTTGTATCTGATGGTGTTGAAACCCTTGCTTTCTATGGGGGGTCTCATCTCGTCTCTCTCTGGTGCCTGCAAAAAAACACTAACTCTCTTTAATTTAGATAATGACCTTTCACACAACTCGCCTCCCACCAGTGTTGCAGCCCAAAACACTCTCTTCGCGTTGTGTAGCTTGTGTGCTGGTGCTCCAACTGTGTCTTGTTAGTTTGTAATTTGTTGTGTGTTGTGTGTGTGTGTTGAGAAGTAGCTAGTGTGTGTGTCTGTGTGTGTTGTGTGGTGTGTGTGTTTGTGTGTGTGTGGTGTGTGTGTTGTGTGTGGTGTTGTGTGTGTGTTGTGGTGTGTGTGTGTGTTGTGTGTGTGTGTGTGTGTGTGTGTGTGTGGTGTAGTGTGGTGGTGTGTGCATGTGTGGTGTGTGTGTGTTGTGTGGGTGTGTTGTGTGTGTTGTGTGTGTGTGTGTGGTGTGTTTTTGTGTGTGTGTGTGTCGTTGAGTGTGTGTGTGTGTGGGTGTGTGCGTGCGTGCGTGCTTGCGTGCGTGCGTGAGTGTGCTGCATGCCGTTAAGAGATTTTGTAGCGGGTTAGTGAGTAACCGTACGCCGTGCTTGTTGTCGTCTCCTGGTGCGCTGGTGCACCCCCTTTCTCGGTACCCGTAGCCCATTGTGCGTTGACACACTGAGAGTCAACTCGTGAAAGGAGTGCGTGCGGTGCGTGCAGTTGCGTGCGTGCGTGCGTGCGGCTTACTGGCCGTGCGTGCGTGCGTGCGTGCGTGCCAGATGCGTAACGTGCACGTGAACACAAGTCACATGGGTACGGGCGTCAACCGCGCGTTAGCGACATCGCGTGCCGTAAGTGGCGCGGATAAAAAGTACTCGATCTTTCTATTAGCCGTAGTGGTGTTGTTTCTGGATCCCACTTGTGTGCGGGTTGGACATCTGTTGTCCGGCCATGTGCTCAGCTCACACACGAGTGTCCAGAGAACGTCGACTGCCTGTACCGTGCAGCTACATCACTGGCATTACGCTTTCTGCTTATTTTTTGCACCTCGTACGTGGGTGTGTGTGTGGGTGTTGTGTGTGTGTGTGTGTGTGGTGGTGGCATTGGGGTATGGTTGAGATTTTGCGCTAGCATCGGTTACAATAAGGATAAGAAAAAAGTTCAGAACTGAACTAGATATACTCTCTTCCCTTCTCTCCTATACTCTCTGTCCTCTCTCTCACTCGTCCTCTCTCCTCTCTCTCTAAACCTCTCTCTCCCTCTCTCCCCTCCAGCCTCTCTCCCTCACTCCTTCTCTCGTGCTCTCTCTCTCAACAAATTTCTAAAACATAACGAAAGTTCGACACAGTTGACAATATGTAATTTAAATAAAATAACAATAACAAGACAAGTAAGAACAATAATGTACTATCACCACATAAAAATAATCTTACAGTCACCAAGTTCCTGATTAATACATTACCAACACAAAAACGGAAAAAGTGGGAAATAAAAAAAAAAGGAAATAACTCACTTAAATTCTGTCATGTCACGAGAGAGATGAGAGAGAGAGAGAGAGTGAGAGAAGAGAGAGAGAGGAGGAAGAGGATACTCCTGTATCCGAGAGAGATGATCGAGACTGTATTGAGAGAGAGAGAGAGAGGAGACGAGAGAGAGAAAAAAAAAAAACAAGGGACAAAAACAAGGGTATGGGCGTGGTTGGAGGGAAGGAGATAAGGAGGGATGGATGGAAGGTGGGGAACTATTTTAGGTAGGATACGAAAGTGGCCCGCTAGCTTTCTCTCTATACACACACACACAGACAGACACAACACACACACACACACACGCACACACACACACACACACACACAGCACACACACACCCACACACACACACAACACACACAACACACCAAACACGACACAGACAGGACCAGACAGACAGACAGACAGGAACAGACAGGACAGTACAGAAAGACAGGACAAGACAGACAGCACAGACAGACAGACAACACAGACAGAACAGTGACAGACAGACAGACCCCAGACACGACAGACAGACACTGACACGACACACAGACAGACAGCAGACAGACACAGACAGACAGGACAGACAGTACAGCACCAGGACAGACAGACAGACAGACACATCACCCACACACACCACACCCACACACACACCACCACCCACACACACCACACCCACACCCCCACCACACACACATACAGGACACATACAGGACACACACACAAAACATGAGAGAGAAGAGAGAGAGTAGAGGAGAGAAGGGAGAGAGAGAGAGAGATGGAGAGAGATGTGAGAGAGAGAGGAGAGATGGAGAGATGAGACGAGAGGAGGAAGAGACGAGGAGAGGAGAGAGAGAGAGAGGATGAGAGAGAGGAGAGAGATAAGAATATGCCGCTGTTTTCACCCATTGGTTACATAGAAAGAAAATAAGGAAGAAATAGAGAAAAAAAACGAAAAAGAAGAGAAAAGTAAGAAGGAAATAGAATAAGGAAGAGAAGGAGGGAGGAGTGACAGGACCCAAATGTAGTGAGGGTCGTCAGACGTGGGTTAGTCGTCAGAGTGGCGTTTCTTTAGATTCAGCGTGTCTTCAAAGTAATAGGGTCGGCGACCACTGATTCTATATAACAAGGAGATCGCGGAAAGCCTGGCTACGAGCACTGGTTCCAACTGTCCGCCATCTTGTGTCGTACACACAAAACCAAACTAGCCTGATGTTGTTTGTATATAATTAGGCTGCGCCATATCGTTGCATACTGTGCGTATACTGACAGCGGTTGTTTATACCTTTCTTTCGTTATCAAATTTGGCAAAAGATCTTGAGTGCTTGTGCTTTTCTGGCTGCTGGTTGTTATTCACCTAGTGTTGCCAAGTCTGTGTGTCTTATGTCGCCCTGGTATCATGCAAACAGTACACTAGGACCTTAGAGTCCACACCTTTGTAGGGGACCTTCATAGTGGCAAATACCTTTCCACCTTATTAGTTGTTAGTTGTATGATAAAACCTCCAAGACAGTCCACCACACACACACACGAGATAGCACCACCCACACACAACACTACACCCAACCCACCACAACACAAACACACAACCACAACACACACACAAACACAACACACACACCCACACCACCATCACACACACGAACCACCACAAAACACACCACACGCACACAAACCACACAACACACAGCAACGCACACAAAACCACACCACATGAGGGGGGGATGGGGGAGTGCGGAAACGGAAGACGGGAGGAGAGAGGAGAGAGCGAAAGAGGAAAGGGAGGGAGGAACAAGTAGAGAACGGCAGCAACAAGGAGAGGAGACGAAAGGGGTGGGAGGCGGGACGCAACCAGACGGAACACACACACAGCACAATAGCCCACCAAGCCGCATACACTCTAATGACATTAAATCTACCCACTACGCGTACCATCCAACCTTACTAGTTAAAAAAAAAAATAGGGGAAATGGGTTATACTTTTTGTTTATATAGGTAGATATAGATATAAGTATATTTTTTTATTATTGTTAACAATTAGTGGGCAACGGAAGGCAGACCTTTATGGCGGTTATGATAACAAATGATCATCTTAAATAAGCGGTGCTGTGTCTAATTGAGATAGCTTTATTTGAGCGAAAGAAAAAAAAAGGAAAAAAAAGTATTACCTTGTGGTTAAAGTATAGGTAGGTGTCATTACAAACCTATAAATGCATGTGTTAGGTTCATTAAAACCCTTTAAGGTTAGCTAGGTTAGGATTAAGTATTATTATTTTTTTTATGGGGGGGGTTGCGGTAAAATAAAAATATTCCATTGCAATGTGTTCACAGAGAACCTATTGGAGGCCAGATAAAAAGAGGGTGATGTCTCTTTCTTAAAACGACCGCGAAACTCGTCCATTATTACCAAAAAGTGTTTTCGTTTAAGTGTGCTAATATGAAACCATAGTCGTTTCGTACACTCAGTCTCCAGAGCGATTGATCTTGACTACTAGAGTTACGTAAGACACAGGTATTACGAAAATACTCAAATTCAGTGTAACGAAACTAATACTTTTCAATTCCCCAAATATACCTAATTAAGATAAGTGTTTTTTTGATTAGGTCCAAAGGTTTTGAATTAATTTAACACTTCCCTGTGAGATCCATCGAGAGTAGCTTCTATGGACCACGTGGTTCCTGTGCGCCGTACCGTGGCGTGTCGTGTGGGTCCACCCCCCCCCGCGCTTGGCGACGGGGGCTGTGTACGCCGGTTTATGTAGTGGACGAGAACTGCGCGTCGCTCATTAGGTTGACACACAACACTCGGTGGTTGCCTCATTAGATCTGTACAACTGCACTTCTTAGCTCTCGCTTACACATACACCACCACCTGTCACTACCACACTTGTACGCGCCTCGCAACACACCTGTCACTACACACCTGTACGGCTCGCAAAACACACCTGTCACTACACACCTTGTTACGGCTCCAAGACACCTGTCACTACACACCTGTACGGCCTCGCAACACACCTGTCACTATCACACCGGTACGGCCGCGCAAAACACTGTCACTACACACCTGTACGCCTCGCAACACACCTGTCACTACAACACTGTACGGCCTCGCAAACACACCTGTTCACTACACACCTGTAACGCATCGCAACACAGCCTGCACACTATAAACCCTAGTACGGCCTCGCAAGGGCACCTGTCACTACACACCTGTAGGCCTCGCAAACACACCTGTTCACTACACACCGTACGGCCTCGCAAGACACCTGTCATACACACCTGTACGGCCTCGCAAACACCTGTTAGTCTGTGTATGTCACCGTAAATAAATGACTTGGAAGGTATCGACGATTGCACTATGGTTGAAGGTTTTAGTTAGTAGTAGTATTAGGTTGTTAATAGTGAGTTTGTAGGTGTAAATATTCGTAGTAGGTGGTAATTAGTAGTGTAGTAGAGGTTGTTTAATAGATAGTAGTTTATGTGTGGTAATATAGGCTACACAGCCAGCAGCCAACACCCAGCCACTGCCTGGCCGCGGCCCATTGTATTTGTTTTGGTGTGATGTTTCAAGATGGCGGCTTGTGACTTTCAGTTTCCGGCCACAGCTAGCCCAGATCCACGCGATCCATGTTATATAGATCAGTCGGTCGCGACCCAATACTCGGCGTCGCAAGCCTTTCCTCAAGTGGGTCGCCACATAGAACTGATAATTATATAACAATACGTTGAAATGCTATTAATAAGAAAGATGAAGAGAGAGGAAGCTGATGGTGAGCACGAAGGCAGTACTTGTACGCATAATTTGTCACCTTGTGAAGTCTAATTAATACTACTTTCTCTACGTACGTAGTTACAAATTTAGCAGAACACTTCTAAATATTTTTTTTATAATAATTTAATAGATAAATTTTTACATTGGCACACTCAAACATGCAATTATTTTGAATACATAGATGCATGTATGTATATATGAATATATGTATGCAGATTTATATGCATACTAGCTGAAAAGCCCAAAGCCGCAGGCAGGATTTTTCTAGTGACGCCTGTGATTATTGTGTCATGCCGCCCCTCTGTGTCCAAAAGGACTAGCCAAAAGGACTTTTTGGCTAGCTCCTGCGGAGGGCTTTTGATGGGCCTTCGGCCCAATAATTGTAACACTTGTATTTTAATGATAATGTATTTCACACAACCATGAGTTTAATCTCAGAATCTTTTTTTGGGGTTTATCACAAAAATCTGACAAATATTTCTGCAAAGCAGCAGGATAGACAATTTTGGTCTTTGTGTGAAACTCTGAGTAATGTAAGTAGGCTTGAAGTAATAGACAGAAATAATCTGAAGTATAGGCCCAAAAATGAAGTAATAGGACAGAAGTAACTGAAGTTAGGAAGAAGAAGAAGTAATGGGCAAATAACTTGAGTAATAGGACAGAAGTAACTGAAGTAATAGGACAGAAGTAACTGAAGTAATAGGACAGAAGTAACTGAAGTAATAGGACAGAAGTAACTGAAGTAATAGGACAGAAGTAACTCTGAAGTAATAGGACAGAAGTAACTGAAGTAATAGGACAGAAGTAACTGAAGTAATAGGACAGAAGTAACTGAAGTAATAGGACAGAAGTAACGAAGTAATAGGACAGAAGTAACTTGAAGTTAATAGGACAGAAGTAACCTGAAGTAATAGGACAGAAGTAACTCTGAAGTTTAAAAGGACAGAAGTAACTGAAGTAATAGGACAGAAGTAACTGAAGTAATAGGACAGAAGTTAACTCTGAAGTAATAGGACAGAAGTAACTGAAAT
>JACEEZ010025407.1:2500-15000 GCA_016584305.1 Chionoecetes opilio | reverse complement strand
TAAAGGAGGAAGGGGAGGCGGGGGAAGGAGGGAGGGCCACTTTTTTGGCATGGCGGGCGGGAGAGAGGGAGGGAGGGAAAGGTATAAAGTTGGGAGGGGCACAGAGAGAAAAGCTTGTTCTTCCCTTCCACTCTTACAGGTAACAACACACAGGGACGCGCGCACACACACACCGCTACGATGGTCAAGTGGATAGAGCGCGGGCATGATATTCTGTGGTAGCTGGTTCGAATCCTCACTGCTCCCGGTGATTTTTCAATGACAAATTCGGGCAGTTACTGTCCCCATTGAGCAAGGGGATGGAGATGCGTTGTGTGTGAGGTCCCAGCATTACCCAAATATCGGTAAAAATGAGCTCCAAGCTTGCACCGGGAGGGTGAAACTGAACTGACGATAGCAAGTCAGACTCGCGTGGACAAGACCATGGGTGAATAACACCCACCCACACACACACACACACACACGTGAACGAGTATATAAGATTGTTCTTCGTTCGTGATTAAGAAGTTATCAGTTATTTCATTGTTCTATAATTATAGTATATGCTGTTATTGTTGTTATATAATACAGAAATACCGTGAAACTAATCTCTCTCTCTCTCTCTCTCTCTCTCTCTCTCTCTCTCTCTCTCTCTCTCTCTCTCTCTCTCTCTCTCTCTCTCTCTCTCTCTCTCTCTCTCTCTCTCTCTCTCACTCTCACTCTCTCTCTCTCTCTCTCAGGAAATGGAGACGTTGTGGCGAACACTACTACTATCGGTGGTGATGGTGGCAGGTGAGTGGTGATGGTAGTGATAATGGTGATGGTGCAGTCCCAATCACTTATTTTACGCCTAAGCTACTAGCATATCTTTGTATACGGGCCACAAATGTCACAATGTCACCCTTCGTACTAAAATTATTCCATACAGATTGAAGTTATATTCTATTTAATCAACTAATTTTCTTTATCTAACGAAAAATTTACATATACAAATAGTTTTCCCCGTCCTAGCCCAGTTTACCTCAGCGGTTTGAAGGTACAATAAAGTAAGGGCGATAATCAGAACAAAACCACCTGTAAAGTGTACCTTATATACACTCATTATTATGTCCAAAACGCTACCAAAAAGAGGTTAAGTTGTTACTGTTTCCATGGCATTGACAGGTGCAGGGGCGGCCACCCCCGAGCAGCGACCACACCGCACCCTCTCCCTGGACATCGGGGGGCGGCTTCACAACCCAACCGCACAACTCACTTTGAATCTGCCCAACTCTGCGCCTCCCTCCCACGCCCCGCTCCTACCTACCTTCGCGGCGCCCTCCGGAGGCTACCTGCAGGGCGCCGCCCCAGCCTCCACCAGGGTGATCATTAAGAACAATAATAATGGCAACAAGAACCCCCTGCTGCTTCAGGCCAACACTCACCCAGCTCTAACCCAGCGCCTCCACCACCTCCCTCCCCCCTCCCAAGGGATTCTCAGTACACACCAAGGGCCTGATGGTGCTAACGACAATGCAGTGATTTTCCCTGTAAGTGCAGTGCCCTCCTCCCCTTCATACAATTACCCCGCGCCGGCCCAGCCTTTCCAACATGGCATTCCCGCCTCCACACAGGTGATTACCAAGGCTGACTACGACAGTGACAACGCGTTTCTTCTACCTCAAGACGCAGCGATCTCCTCCCCTTCATATAACTATCCCGCCCCAGCCTCTTCCCCTTCATATAACTATCCCGCCCCAGCCTCTTCCCCTTCATATAACTATCCCGCCCCAGCCTCTTCAATACTTCCCGCCCAGCCTCTTCCCCTTCATAAACTATCCCGCCCCAGCCTCTTCCCCTTCATATAACTATCCCGTCCCAGCCTTTTCCCCTTCATATAACTATCCCGCCCCAGCCTCTTCCCCTTCATATAACTATCCCGCCCAGCCTCTTCCCCTTCATATAACTATCCCGCCCCAGCCTCTTCCCCTTCATATAACTATCCCGCCCCAGCCTCTTCCCCTTCATATAACTATCCCGCCCCAGCCTTTTCCCCTTCATATAACTATCCCGCCCCAGCCTCTTCCCCTTCATATAACTATCCCGCCCCAGCCTCTTCCCCTTCATATAACTATCCCGCCCCAGCCCAGCCCTTCCAGCACGGCATTCCCACCGCCAAAGCGATTACAAAGGCTGACCATGCGTTGCTTCTATCTAACAACGCAGCGGTCTCTTCCGCTTCGTATAACTACCCCGCCCCTGCCCAGCCCTTCCACCACGGCGCCCCGGCATCCACACAAGTGATTACCAAGGCTGACGACGACGGTGACGACCACGTGTTGTTTCCTTCATCACACTCAAGGGCCTCCTCCCCTTCATATAACTACCCCGCCCCAGCCCAGCCCTTCCACATCCCACGAGTCTTGACAGTCTCAGGCGCTGGTGGCGCGGCGGATGGTAAAGTACAGAGTGTCGCGGGCGGCGTGGCGGTCACCCTCACTCCCGCCGCCTTCCAGCCTCTCCCCGCCCTAGCACACACCCTGACGCAGCACCAGCAGGGAGCACACCAACAGCACTCACAGCAGGGGCAACTACTACAGCACAGACAACAGCAGCACTACAGCGGCTCCTTCAAACCCTTGACACAGCCACTCGCCACAGTTAGAGGTGATGACTCTCTCCAAGGACACTATGATGACGCAGTGTTGGGCGTGCAGGCCACACCACCGGCCCAGCTGCCACCTGGGGTGTCCGCGTCGCCCGTGTTGGACCTGCGGCAGGAGGAACAGCTGGACGGATCAGACATCAACTCCGCCTCCTTGAGACACACCCTGACCTCCATCCTGTCCCGCCTCACCCACGGCGCCATCTCCTCCCTGGACGAAGTCACCCTGCCCGGCCCGGACCTCACCACCGTCCGCCGCGTTAACTTCTTCACCGCCACCGCACCCAGGCTCGCCAAGGGCCGCAACCCCACACACCTCACCACCCAGCAGCCCTTAGTGGTCCAACCCCTCCAAAAGACTCAAACCTTCATTGCCATGTCCCCATTCAGTGACTCCCTGCCCGCCAGGTACTCCCTGCCCGCCGCGCACACCACAGCTCCCCACAACATCTTTCAAGGCGCCGCCCCTCAACACCACACAGTACACACTACTGCTGCCCAACAAAGCCTGCACGCCGGCCCTCAACACCCCCTGAAGGCCGTCACCCATCACAACTTGCCGGTCACTCCCCAGCAAAATGTTCACGCCACCCCACAGCACAGCCTACATATCCTGCCACAACCAAGCCTGCCGGTCACTCCCCAGCAAAGTGTTCACGCCACCCCCCAGCACAGCCTGAATACCCTGTCACAACCAAGCCTGCCGGTCACTCCCCAGCAAAGTGTTCACGCCACCCCCCAGCACAGTCTGAATACCCTGTCACAACCAAGCCTGCCGGTCACTCCCCAGCAAAGTGTTCACGCCACCCCCCAGCACAGTCTGAATACCCTGTCACAACCAAGCCTGCCGGTCACTCCCCAGCAAAGTGTTCACGCCACCTCCAAGCACAGTCTGAATACCCTGTCACAACCAAGCCTGCCGGTCACTCCCCAGCAAAGTGTTCACGCCACCTCCAAGCACAGCCTGAATACCCTGCTACAACAAAGCTTGCAGATCACTCCCCAGCCAGGCTTGCAGGCCAGTCCCCAGCACAGCTTGAATACCCTACCACAACCAAGCCTGCAGGCCAACCCCCTGGATCCTGTACAGCCGCAAACATTCCCTGTGAACACCGTCAACCAGGGTAACATCGGGGGCGGCGCTCTCATCAACCCTAAGGAAGCCTTGGAGAACACGCCCCTGCCACCCCCAGACCCACACGCTGGTGCTGGAGCGGCCGGCGCCACCTCCTCCCTAAACTTCGGATCCGTGAGACAGCTTGCGCAGGACCAGCCCTCTCTCTCCCCGCACGAGGCCACTCCCGCTGGTCCCTCCCTCACTATCAAGGGCGAGGTAGGGCTCAGCACGCCCCTGGCCGGGGGAGTACCGCTCTTTGCTGCCGTTAGTAACAATCAGCAGAGCCTCGGCAACCCTCAAGGCAGCGTAACACCCCCATCCCCTCCGTCAGGTAGCGGCGCCACCACCCCAACACACACAGGGGGGGGGTGGGGGGCGTGCCTACCTTCGGTATACCACTGTCCGCCACGAGGCCTCAGACATCAGACCCAGCCTTCGCTCATCCTCCTCCCTCCATCGGCCACCAGGGACCCCAAGGGCACAGCGGAGCGGGGCTCGACCAGGCAGGCTTAGGAGTACCCTTACCAAGCCTGGCTCAGTAGCTGCTGCTTTACCCTTCGTACCCACGTGCCGTTAGTACCACGCACCCTTACCTCACATCATGACCCCTTTAGTTAGCAAGACACCCTACATCATACCAGTCCCTTGCCCCCTAACCCCTCACTCTATCCACAAGGCCCCCCTCAAAAAAGAAAATCAACCTTTCCATGCTGGGGGGCTAAACAGTTACGTCAAGCAGCCCTACTTCAATTACTGTAGGAATGTTACTTCTCCCGTTAGATAGCAATTGGTTATAGCTGAAATGGCCAATCCATCTCATTATGTCACGATCTTCAGCCTTTCACGTCAGCCTGTCTCACGCCCATGACAAAGGGCGCCGCCCCTCAATAGTAAGCCTTGTATTAGTAACAGAGGATTCTAAAGGATCTTGTACATACGTGTCTGTGTGTGTGTGTGTGTGTGTGTGTGTGTGTGTGTGTGTGTGTGTGGTGTGTGTGTGTGTGTGTGTGTGTGTGTGTGTGTGTTTCGTATATTTCGTTGTGTAAACGTTATTTTGGTTCTGACAATCATAATATAATACTATAAATAAAGTTTTATGTACAGTATAATTATATCGACTGAGTTGCCCTCTGTGTGTGTGTGTGTGTGTGTGTGTGTGTGTGTGTGTGTGTGTGTGTGTGTGTGTGTGTGTGTGTTGTGTGTGTTTATTAGGGAGAATGAGAGAACATTAACAAAAATCTAGACAACACATTCACATCTTGAAAAAAAAACTTGATCGAAAGAAACTGGAAAGGAAGAGTAAATATAAACGGTGAGAAAAACTTGCTTGCAGAAAGGGAAAGTTACCACCATGCCTTTCTCTCTCTCTCTCTCTCTCTCTCTCTCTCTCTCTCTCTCTCTCTCTCTCTCTCTCTATATACTATATCTATATATATATATATATATATATATATATATATATATATATATATATATATATATATTATATATAGAGAAACAGAGAGAGAGAGAGAGAGAGAGAGAGAGAGAGAGAGAGAGAGAGAGAGAGAGAGAGAGAGAGAAGAGAGAGAGAGATCCAATACTTCACTTTTCTCTTTAGTTTCCTTGTACTACTCGTATCATTTATTCTCTTGCCTCTATTTTCATCCTTTTTAAAATTATCATTATTAATATCATAATTACTATCATTGCTATTATCATTATTGCTATATAGCAGTAATAGTACCAAAGACCCTCTACAACAAGATACCTCACTCTGGGGTGCACTGTGGTACGCGTGCAATCGACGCGACACGGTGCGGCTGGAGGTAACCAGTCTGCTGGCCCATTCGCTTGCTGCATAACTGACCTGTCTCATACTCTGTGTGTGTGTGTGTGTGTGTGTGTGTGTGTGTGTGTGTGGTGTGTGTGTGTGTGTGTGTGTGTGGTGTGTGGGTGGGGGGGGGGGGGGGTGCGTGCGCGCGTGGAAGGCGCAGTGTGCTCTTGATCAGATGTGTGTGCGGATGGAAGGCGCTTTCATTCTACCTGTTCTTATTAGTACAGTTTCTTAGCACATTAAATCAAAAGGTTTGTTCATTTTGTGAAGAAAGCACGCCCTTTTGCACACGTGTACGACAACATATTCTAAAGATAATAAGAGGTGGACCCCAGCTGAATTTGCATTTTGAGGGGCGTGGCACTATTTTTCAAAATGGCCGCCATGAAAATTATAAATTCACCGATTTCGGCATATCTCCACTTCTAATTAATATTTTTCAGTGATCTCAAATGCCATTCTATGGTTTTCTGACATGCTGAAGCCATTTTCCTACATTAGAATGCCATGGGGTGAACCCATAACTGCCATAAACCTTTACGGCACCTAAATGAAGCCTGATTTGTGTGAATACCAACAAATACAATTGTAAACCATGAACAGAAATGATATACCTGTAGTACATGAACATGAGTATACTATAAGTACAAACAAGGTTACTTGTAGGAACATATTGATTATTTATGTTTTTCATTCATATATGCACTGATGCATTATTGAACGACTTCAACAGAAATCACTGATGTCACAAGAGGAAATGGTAAAATGGTCATGCATGTAATCCAGCTTATACGGTACTGAAGCTATATTGAGTAGTGATTTGTTTTATTGACTTATTTAATATTGTTGCAGCAAATCTACATTGCACTCCCTACTGTTTAGTTGGATATGAATTATTAACAGTTGATCTTGTTTCAGTGTGCACATTTGGAACCAAAACAAAGATCAACATAATGATGGTCATCAGAAATTGCATCATGTATCAATCAGTTCCGCGTTAAATGGTACGTATTTTATGACATTAACAAAACAAATATATGTTTAACAAATGTATACATTTGAACTACAAGATCTATCTATCTATCTCTCTATGAATGAGAATTAATCTTAAGGTATCCATTTTCAAACAAATTAGCAGTGTACATACAGTTGTCCGGGGCGTATCCAAGAAAACGTTTATGGGGGGGGTGGGGGGGGGGGGCAATTTTTATTTTTTTTTAAATTATCGAACGCATGCCTGGTTATCAGTGTTAGTTTTAAGGTTCTGGATGGCTAAAAGTCGGTTATTGGACTTCCGATGCCCCTTTTAGTTCAGACCCTACCCCCCTTCCCCTCCTGGATCCGCCTTTCAGTTTTAGATTAATTCCAGCAGAACAAACTCCAAATTTTAAAATAAAAATATGGAATTTTAATGAGGAATGAAGATTCTCTCGTCACGCTTGATACGAAAGTCGTGATGGACAACTTGGCAGTCCAGACACTCCATACAGTGGACACTGGGACAAACCCAGTATGACACATTCAAGCAAGAGCGGATTGTCAAGTGTGGGAAACCGTTGACTGACACAATTCCGAAGAACAATCTGAAGCTATTTGGGACAACATCGAAGAAGGTTCAAAACCGCAGTCAACATCTGGTTGCGTCCTTGAAGGCAAACTGTGGTTTGTTCTCCAAACTCTATATTTCATGCTTGTCACGGAGTGGAAACCTTGCAGACTTCTTTGCACATGAAAACCAGGCATGCCCACCATCACTGTCAAGCATGGGTAATCTACGGCAGTGTGCAAAGTCAGATCTTGTTGGATGTCTACAATCGACAAAACCAAACAGTGTAGTTCCTGATACCGAACCAGATGTAGATGCTGAGGTGCTGGATGGGGCAGCCATCGTGCACATGCTACCACCCACAGGTATTCGAACCAACTTCAATGACTACGCTAACACCGTGTTCATGCCGTACATCCGTCGACGTCTTCAAAAAGTGAAGAGAGTGGACATTGTTTGGGATCGATATATAAATAACTCTCTCAAGCAAAGTACAAGAGAAAAAAAGAGGAGCTGGTCAACGACGAAGAGTCACAGCAACACCACCACTCCCCAGTAACTGGCAGTTGTTCCTCCAGGTGGACTTAAACAAGGAAGAGCTCTTCCTGTTCCTGGCTGACCACATTGGGCGGGAGGCACCAACTGATGGGAAAGAACTTGTGTCAGCATTTGACATGAGTGTAAAATTCACTCAAGAGGACTAGGACACAACGAAACTTCAGCCATGTACACATGAAGAGGCGGACACACGTATAATGGTCCACGTAGCCGACTGTGTCGCCCAAGGCCACAAAAGAATAACTATTCGATCAACAGACACTGATGTAGTAGTTCTGGCTGTCTCAGTTGTCTTCTGTTTAGACATTTCGGAGTTATGGATTGCGTTCGGTACAGGGAAAACGTTCCGCTACCTAGGCGCCCACAGCATCGCATCAAACCTGGGACAGCAGAAGGCAAAGACTCTGCCATTGTTCCACAGTTTAACCGGATGCGACAGTTTCATCCTTTACAGGACGGGGGAAGAAGACTTGCTGGGATGTCTGGAACATGTTTCAACCGCTTACAGAATGGCTTTTGACGTACTCCGATGCACCATCTCAAGTTGATATAGATGGACTTCAAACAATTCAGAGATTCGTGGTCCTGCTTTACAGTCGAACCTCCGGACTGGACTCTGTTAATGAAGCCAGGAAGCATCTCTTCGCCCAAGGCTCACGGTCACTCGAGAACATTCCTCCGACAGAAGCAGCTCTATTGCAGCACACGAAGCGAGCAGTGTACCAAGGTGGACATGTATGGGGTCAAACGCTGTCACGCAACCGTACTCTTCCCAGCCCACAGAAGTGGGGTTGGACCCACACGGACCATGGGTGGCGGCCATTCTGGACTGCATTACCAGAAGCATCGCGTGCCTGCCAAGAACTAATTCGTTGTGGATGCCGAAAAGCGTGCAGAGGACAGTGCAAGTGTAAGAAGAATGACCTCAGCTGCACAGAGTTGTGCGTATGCGAAGGCGGTTGTGCGTAGTTGAAGACGACAGCAGTACCATGTAAAATATGCAATTAATTTGACTTCGAAAACGATATCGTATTGCTTTTATTGAGTAATGTTGTGGGATTAGCATTGATCGTGGTGGCCTCTTAATCATGTTAATAGGTTGTAGCTTGTTCACAATTGGTATGCAATAGAAAGGTAACCTGCTTCAAAGATTTATTTTGGTAGCTTTCGAAAATGCCCCAATTTCGCCAAATCGGGTTTAATTTTCGCAATATCTTGTATATATTCATGTTATGGGTTCACCTCATGGCATTCTAATGTAGTAAAATGGCTTCAGTATGTCAGAAAACCATAGAATGGCATTTGAAATCACTGAAAAATATTAATTAGAAGTGGTGATATGCCGAAATCGGTGAATTTCTAATTTTCATGGTGGCCATTTTGAAAAATAGTGCCACGCCCCTCAAAATGTAAATTCAGCTGGGGTCCACCTCTTATTATCTTCAGAATATGTTGTAGTACACGTGTGCAAAAGGGCGTGCTTTCTTCACAAAATGAACAATATATGTGCTAAGAAGCTGTACTATATATGTGTTCGTCTATCTGTCTAGCTGTAGGCTACATGTCATTGTAGGTTCATTTCAACTCTTTGTAAGGAGTTGCGATGCCTAAAGTAATCACTTGCCTGTTATCATGGGCCACTTGTCCCTGTCTATTCACTTCTTTATAAACTACAACTTATATATGCCTTATATATGCCCTGGCACGAGCTGCCCCTCCCGCCAGCGCTGCCCCCTACCGCTGGTACTGGCCCAAAGCCAGCGCTGCCCCCTGCCACATGGTGCGACCCCTTTCCCGGGCACTGCCCGCCACCACCGCCAGCCGCTGCGGCCCACCGTCGCCACCACCGCCGGGAGCCGTCGTCTCTGTCACCACCTCCGGGAGCCGTTTCCTCTCTCACCGTAGCACCACCACCGCCACCGCCAGGAGCCGTTTCCACCATCGATGGAAGCCGTTGCCACCGCCAAGACAAGTAACCACCATCGTCAATGGCGCCAATAGCCGCTATGCCTAACGACGACCCCAGCATGTATACTGCTACAGCTGCCATCGCCTTCCGTGCACCTCCGTTCTACAGTAACAGCAACAGCAACAGCGCTAACAGCAGCAATGACAGGTGCAACAGCAGCAACAACAGCAACAACCGCAACAGCAGCAGCAACAGCAGTGTCTCAAACCATCTTGGGCACCGATTTTTTGACACTTAGACATCAAGAATCGCCGACTACAAGATCCCTTAACTTCTGTCTCGACCACAGCAGTAGCAGCAGCAACCACACCCAACTCAAGATCAAGCAACCACACCCAACACAAGATCAAGAACTACTTCTAGTGTAGCGCCGGGTCGTCCCAAGAATATCGTTTCGTTCCTCCTACCTCGTTACTAGGGAGAGGAGTGCTGTAGCCACACGGTATAATTAAGTCTACCTTTTTTCCGTTCCGTTTTCGTTTTGTACTTTCCATCCCTTTTTTCTGTGTCTACCGTTCCTCCTGACTGGAAAAGGGGGCTGGTCGTCCCTATCTGGAAAGGGAAAGGGGACCGTCAGGACTGCAACAATTACCGCGGTATTACACTGCTCAGCGTGCCAGGAGAGGTGCTTGCCCATCTATTGCTGACACGGATCCGCAGTCATCTGCTGCAGCATCAGAGACCTCAGCAGTCTGGGTTCACGCCTGGTAAGTCAACAACGGACCGTATCCTAGCGCTTCGTGTCCTGGTGGAACGCCGACGTGAGTTTCGACAGGGGATGCTTGCAGCCTATGTTGATCTCAAGAAGGCGTTTGACTCAGTGCATCGTGAGTCACTCTGGGATCTTCTGCGACTTCGCGGGATTCCTGAAAGGACTATTGGTTTGATAACTGGTCTGTATTCTGGGACTGAGAGTGCTGTGAAGTGTGGGGCAGGTGTATCCAGCTTCTTTCCTGTTAATACAGGAGTGAGGCAAGGGTGCGTCCTTGCCCCATCACTATTCAACACTTGTATGGACTGGGTATTGGACAAAGTTGTAGATCAAACTGATTGTGAAGCATCCGTCGGCAACACCAAGATCACTGATCTTGTTTTTGCCGATGATGCAGTAATCTTTGCTGAGTCGCTGGGGTGGCTCTCGAGGCGCTGCACGAGGCAAAGCCTTTGGGACTTGAGGTCTCCTGGCTTAAGACCAAGGTCCAGGTGTTTGGAGGTTTACTAGATGAAACAGTACAGTCTGTTCATGCGTGCGGCGAGGACATTGAGATCTCGGAAAGTTTTACATACCTTGGTAGTGCAGTCCATAATGACGGCGGGTCACGTCAAGAAGTCTTACGTCGGATTGGCATAGCCCACGGTGTTATGGACTCACTTCGCGGGAGTATTTGGCGTTGTCGGTACCTGTGCAGGAGGACAAAGATCCGGATCTTCAAGTCGCTTGTGATCCCTGTCTTACTCTATGGTTGTGAGACATGGACACTAAATAGTGACTTGAAGAGACGAATCGATGCCTTTGGTAATAAGTGTCTTCGCAGAATCATAGGGTATCGCTGGGATGATTACGTGTCAAATCAGCGATTACACCGTGAGACTGAATAGAGGCCTATTACCTGCATAGTCCGTCAGCGCCAACTTCGGCTATATGGGCATGTGGCACGCTACCCTGAAATCGATACATCGGGCTGTATCTGTAAGAGACAATCCGGCGTGGAGGAGGCCAAGGGGGCGCCCACAAGGCTCGTGGCTGAGGCAAGTTGATGTCTCTTGTCGAGAGCTGCTTGGTATGGGAAAGGAGCATGCATGGGAACTCGCGCGTGGTGACCCCCGGGAGTGGCGTCGTAGGGTGGGCGAGGCGATGCACCCCCCGGCGTATGCCCCCAATGATTGATTGATTGATATCGGGCCTCCAGCAGGGGAGGACCACGGGCTAGCTTGAGCCCGTCAGAGAGATGCTTTGTTGTCGCAGAGGTGGAGTGCGTTTGTCGGTGGCAGCCTAGTGCGGCAGCGCAGCGGCGCTAGGCTGCGGGCAAAAAGACGGGTGGCGAGGGGCATGGCTACACTCGCCGATCCCGGAAGAGAGGATTGTTCGTGCTGCTGGCGTGCGGCACGAGGACTGGCTTGCTGGCTTGTCCATTCTGACGAAGAGTGCCGGGCACTCAGCAGGATACACTCTCCGGGGGGGGGGGGGGGGGGGGGCACAGCAGGCTGCTACGCGTCGGGGATGAGGGGGAAGAGTGGCCATGAGGGGGAAGAGATGGTTTGTTATCCCCGCCAGGAGCTCCGGTAGGCGGTGACTGCTGGCTCCAACTCTGTTTCCTTCCCGTTCTCGCTCCATAATAGGATATACAGTTTTATTTATCTAATATACTATAGGAGTAGCCGTGTGTCTATAGCAGGTCTGTCTGTCTGTTTTGGGTAGCCGAAACTATAAATTCAATTTTGATGAGAGTAGGCTCATAAAATCGCAAATAAATCATAGGTGGTAAGCGGCTTAGTCTCATGTCAATTGAATCATTTTGAAGGGGGATTTTGGGCTATAAACACTTTTAGTAGTATTAAAATACAGGAAGAAACTCTGCGGTAATGTCTAGCCGTGGTGGTGGGGTGGGTGGGTGGGGGTGGGTGGGTGGGGGTGGGTGGGCGGGCGGGCGGGCGGGCGGGCGGGCGGGCGGGTGCGTGCGTGCGCGCGCGCGTGTGTGTGTCCTTAGAAGAGGAAAAATACGAGAGGAATATAGTGAAAGTAGTGGTGGTGATAAAATGGACTCATGCATAAATAACCAAAGACAGGGCTGATACTGACTGCCCTGCCCTTTCCTTCCTCCATATATATATATATATATATATATATCTATAATAATATAAGCGAAAGTG
>JACEEZ010025406.1:167557-177704 GCA_016584305.1 Chionoecetes opilio | reverse complement strand
TATTTGGCCATGTTTTCCTAATTTTGGTTTTTCCAAACCCCCATCCATACTGTACTGAAACACGGATGAAATTTAATAGACTAAATTTTTCATATGTTTATGAACTCCATTTCTTTTTCTTTGTTTTGTATTAAAATCAATAAATCTGATGAAAAATAAATCAGACGAGGCGCGTCGCCGCGCCCCTAAGCGCCACTCCGGGGGTCCCCACGCGCGAGCCCCCATGCGGCCCCCTTCCCCATCCCAAAGAACTATCAAGGGGAACATCAACTTCCCCCAGCCAAGAGCCTTTGGGGGTGCCCTTTTCCCTTCCCCTCCACGCCGGATTATCTCTTACAGTGAAACCCGGGGTGGAGGGTCAGTTTAGGATAGCGTATCCGAAAATCTTTAAATATTGTTTTTTTATGGTTTTTTTTGCTTAAAAATTTAAGACTTTTAAAAAGTTGCCTCTTGTGAAATCTTTTAACACAAAATGACTAAAGTAGTGATCAGTAATTTTTTAATATTTTTTCAAGACTCTTTCATTGATTATCTATAAAAATTAAGGAAAGGTGTCTGTCTGTCTGTCTGTCTGTGTGTGTGTGCAAGTAAGTAGAAAGTAGTAATAAGTAAGTAAAATTTATTGCCATTAAAAAAGCACACAAATATAATGAATATATAAAAAAAAAAAACGTAATGATGGCAGGTCTGTCGGCATAAGCTCTTAGACAGACAAAATCGTAACAAATTGGGTTTGTTCGGAGACAGGCTTTTAAAAGTGAAAAACTATACATAGAATAACACCAAAAAAATATATAGAAAAAACTTTTTCTAAGAAAAATCAGACAATCGACCATTTTAAACACAATTTTAAAAAGTTTTTTGACTATTTAAAAAATAAGTCTTTATTTTTTTCTTGTAGTAAATTTCCAGCCTCCATCAGACTTTTTATTGCAATGGGAAAGAGAACCCATATCGAGGCCCTTCACAAAACACACTTTTATTATAGAGGACGTACGAACTGGACACACTAAATTAATACAAATTACCCCAAATATTATAAATATTTCCGACGAAATCAAAAACCTTATTTCCGGGAAAGAGTTTAATTTTTTTTATAAAAAAGCAACATTAAAAATTTTTTTTATTAAATTTTGAAATGTTTTAATTGAGCGGGTATTAGATTTGGGGAAAAGAAAATTTTCCCCATAATAGAATGCATCTCTATTTTTTTTTGGGCTATTAAAATTTTTTGGGAAAGATGGCCATGTACCCCCCATAGGGAAAAAACGAAATAAATCAAGTGAGGGTAACACAAGAAAATATACTTAACTAGATTCAGTTGTAAGTTGAGGCGGACCCTATACAAAAACCACTATTTAGAAAATTTCAGAAAACTTGTTTAAGTAAAGCTCCAGTTTATTTTCTCGTAAATTTTAAATTCCTAAAATTTTGTATGGGGGCCAAGTTTGAATTGTTGACCTTTAATGACAATGGAGGCAAAATTTCTTAATTGATCTTTTTTGGAAAAGTAAAATTTTGGGTTTTGGGCAATATTGAGGGGGCAATTATTGGACTCTACCCCTTGTTTATAGTTTAAAATTAAAGATTTAATTAATGTAAAGACAATTTTTGATCGGCAATAGAGACTAGTGCATCAAAAAATAGTACTTTTAAAATTTTGTGCTGCTTTGGGTATATCATAAATTATGAGAAAAAAAGTAGAGGCCCTAAAATAACCCCTGAGGTAAAAACCTTTAGTTAAACTTTGAAACTGAATACAGGGAAATACAATACATTTTGTGCCCTTTTTATATTAGCCTTCAAAAACCGGTGTAATCCCCTTATCCTTATGTTCAAGTTTATCAAAAAAGGATGTTATGATCTAGGAATAAAAAGGCTTTGGGGATAGATCAAAAAATTCCAGCACTGAATTACCCCCAAAGTTTTTTAATACATCTTTAAAACAAATTGTAAGATTGGACTCTGTAGAGTGGTTTGGATTAAATATTTGACAATTTTTTTTTAGTGGGGGGGTTTTTCTCAAGGTTTAAACAAGGCGAGGGGAGAGGCCCTTTAAAAAATTTGCTAAATGCGGAAAAATCAAAATGGGTCTTAAATTATTAATATCATGCTTACTCCCTGATTTGTGCAGCAAATTCCCTTTTTCCTTTTTAAAGTCATTTTGGAAAAGATACGTCTAAAGGAGGGAATTATGTTTTAAAGGAGTAGAATAAAAGAGGCGGTGTGTTTATATTTGGGGAAAAAATATCATCAATCCTGCGCATCAGATTAATCCCTTTTGGGAAGCTCTCTATTTCCGTTTTTTACAGGAGAAAGGTAATTGAAAAACAGGGGGTTTGCGTAAATTTGATCATGTGAATTTTTTTTTAGGTGGGTTTTGATGAATTTCCAAAACTTAAAATGGTCTTTAAATTTAGTTGCGTATCTTTACAAAAGGGGTTTTTTAGTCTATTGAATACCCTTTTTAAAGCAGAGGAATTTCTCCCAAAATTTCATTAATTGACTTCCCAGTGTGCTTAGGTTTCCTTGGACTGCTTTAGTTGATCCTTATAGTACTTATTTTTTGCAGCTCTTTGACAGTTGTTAATTTTTTTCTGAAGTTCGATAAAATTCACGAAATGTTATTTGGGCCCTTTTTTTGCAAGTCTTTTAAACCCGTGTTTTTTTTTTAATGCTGTTTTTTAAAGCTGGAGTGTGTAAAATTTTTTTTATCATTTGTTTTCTCTAAACCGCTTTTACGGAAAATTGTTTTTGGAACGAGTATCAAACTGGTGGTAAAAAAAATTTAAGAATCTCAGGACAAGCACAAACAAGAATGGTGTCCAATCCCGTTTAAAATATCATTATTGAAAACCTCTAAGGCGATTTTTAGACATCTTTTGTAAATAAAAAAACGCGATTTACTTTTTCTCACAGCTTGATGCCTGAATTTTGGGGGCTACTGGGAAGGATCAGTTGTACGTTTGTTTACTAATTTTTTATTCATTTCAACCTGTGTTTACCTATATGGCAATAAGAGGGGGTTTGTTGTGACTCTGGGGGGGGTTAGTGGTTAAGGGGAACAAAAAAAGGGACATTAAATTAAAGAATTTATGAACCGAAATATATCATTATGTTTCAGCAAGTCAATTAAAAAACCTATCAATGAATACCCTGATATTTCCTATTATTTTTCTAATAAAAAAACTTTGTTAATTTATCAAAAAAACTGCTGATGTTGCCACGGAGGGCTTAAATACACAGACTAGGAATAACTTTTCCTGATTTAAGTCAATACCTAAAAAAATTCTAAGGAAGTTCTAGATTTTGGGGGACAGTGAAAGAAAGAATGTTTGGGCATTTGAGATGTATATGCCAAAAACCACCCCATATCTATTTTACAAATTGGTGAAAAGGTTTTAACCTGGGAAACTGGTACACTGGGACGAGGTCCCAATCGGTCTTGTTTCGGAAAAACCAAACATCAAAATTTTTACATAATTAGTAAAAAAATGTATCAACAAAAAATTGGAAGTTTTGGGTTTGGGAAAAGAGCGTATATTCATAGCAAAAAGGGTAAAAACTAACATCATTAATTGGTGCAGAAAAGGGAAACCAGAACAGTTTCAACTTGGAACACTCAATGTCTTTTTTGAAGTAGAAGTTGTTTAAAATCTAACTATTTTTATATTTATCGTCTAGTGTGATAAGGGATCAAAGTTTTTGGTTTTGAAAAATAATCATTAATTTTGAAAATCGCTAATCTATCAGAGTTAAAAATATATTAAAATTTAATTATTTTCGAAGCAAAGGGCAACTCTTAAAGACATAGTGAAGATAATATGATATATTGTAAGCATTTGCTAATTTAACTTAGCTTTATTTCTTTTGCGGTCGCGAATTTTTTTTTCGTTGTTGACGTTCAATCTGATTGACGTCCCCGCTCACACTCGTCTGCTCGTGGGGACCTAACGTTCCATAGAAAGCGGTTGCCCTCTGCTGTACCCGTAACGGGCCCCCGACGAACAATGCGCACGTAAAGGCCACAGCACCGATCACCCCTTCCACGCCCTTGGGACGCTCGGGCCCGGGGGCAGCGCCACCCACCCATGTGTAATTAAATAATAGTAATAGTAAATTTATTGCCATAATTGTTTCTCTATAAATTTATAAAAAAACTTTTTATATACCATGTCTATTTTTCGGCATGGTCTTCGGCCAAAATCTTTTTCAACGGAATTTTAAACAAATTGCAGTAAACAGGCAACATATTTTTAAGAAAATTTTTTTTGAAAAGATAATGCAACAAAATTTTAACTACAGAAATGATTCCAAATTTTGTAAAAAACAACACCAATTCCCAAAACATGCTTCTTACAAGCGTTAAAAAATATAGAACATCCACCTGACTTTCGTATTGACCAACACTTACATCGTTCGCCCAAACATCCGTTTCTGACAATAAAAAAAATAACTCTTTTTTTCTTTTTAAATTGAAAAAAATTTCTGTAAATATTAAAGTTTTTTTCATCGTGGAAGGAATTCCCCCAGCTGAGGCCTCACATCCACACCTTGTTGTAGGGGTTGTTCGAAATTGTGGACTCACTAATTTTATTTTTACCCCTGTTAGAGAACTTTCAAAAATTTGAAAAATTTGTTACCTGTATAATATTCATGTTTTTAAAAAAAAACAACAATAAAAAAAATTTTTTAGAATTTGAAATTTAAAATATTTAAAATGAGAATAATACGGCTGGGGAGAATCAAAATTATCCAGAAAATAATCTGATAATCTTTTTGGGGTTTTCATTTTTTTTCAAAATGATGGGATTGCAACCCCATTAGGAACAGAGATCGGGGAGGGGCATAAAGGTAATATATACTTTAACATACTCTCTGTTTTTTAGTTGATGGCGGACTTATTGGTCCCGCTATGAGGTGTGTGTGTGTGGTGTGGTTTTGGTTCCGCCCCCCCGGGCGGAATCCCATCTAGGCCATTTTTTAACCAGCTTGACCAGGGGAAAAGGTTTTTAAAACCCATTTTAGGAGACCGATCACTTTTTTTTTTTTTTTTTTTGCAGCCTATTAGCGGAAATTTTGAGAAAAAAAAGTGGGTTCGAAATTTAGGAAAACCCTTTATGTAGGGGGGGTAAGGGTGATTGAATGGTTGGGGGATGGGTAATGGGTGTGGGGTGAGGGTGATGAAGGGGGGGTGATGGGTGGGGGGTGGGGAATAGGGGGGGGTTGAGGGGTAAATGGGTGAGTGAAGGGGGGGTGAGGGGTAAGGGTGGGGGGTGATGGGGATGAATGGGTGGGGGGAGGGTTGGGGGTGAGGGGTGGGGGAAAGGTGGGGGGGATGGAAAGGGGTGAGTGAATGGGTGGGGTGTGGGTAAGGGGTGGTGAATGGGGGGGGTGAGGGTAAGGGGGGAAGGGGGGGGGTAGGGGGAATGGGTGAGTGAAGGGGTTTGGGGGGTGATGTGAATGGTTGGGGGTGATGTGAAGGGGGTTGGGGGGTGATGTGAATGGGTTGGGGGGGGTGGGGAAGGGGTTTGGGGGGGGGGGATGTGAAGGGGGTTGGGGGTGATGTGAAGGGGTTTGGGCGTTAATAATCATTTCTAACCATGATTTCGGGAAAAAGTTAGAAGGAGCTACCGGGAGAGTCGTTTTGGGGCCGAAGGGCCCCACCAAACCAGGTGGTGGGCAAAGGGCCCAACCAATACCCCTCCGCGGACTGCCAAAAAGTCCCCCCGGAGGGGGGTTTTTGCGGTAGTTATTTTTCAATTTTTGACATTCTTTTCATCGACCCCATTTGAAATTTTGTTTTTTATTTTTTTTTCTACTTTTTTGTTTTTCCTTACAAGTTTTCGGATATTTTTAGTTTTGTATATCCATATCGTATCCCGTTTTTTAGTAGGTTAACCAACACATAAATATACCTTCCCTCAAACCCCAAATTTTCCCTTCATTATTAAAAAGAAAGGAAATTTTTTTTGGTTTTTATCTCTTCTCCCCCTTCTTCATTTCCCCCTGTTTCCCCTATCTAGTGCATCAATTATCGTCAAATGCTAAAATTTAAGGGGGGATTTTCCCTTCCCGCTCGTCTTTTTTACATTTTAATCATGATAGATTAGAATGCGTCCCTCCCCCTCACCACCACGACTATGGTCCTATGTAGCAATCGCTACACGCGCCTGCATTCTCGTTCCTTTGTGTGGGTGTATTCACATACAAACATTTAAGCTCTACCTTTGACTCTCACGCACATGCAGAAACAATTGCACCGCTTGTATCATAAATAACTATAAAATTTCCGAAATTTTTTTTTTTTTTTTTTTTTTTCGTACATGTGTGCCTATAGCGCTGTAGGCAGTGGTGACCCAGCGCTATGATGGTAAGCCCTGGAGGTTCACTTGAGGGCTGTGATGGTTTGTCCTCGCCCGTGGTGGCGCAGGAGGATTTTTTTATAGTGACGCTGTGATTAGAGGCTCATGCCGCCGCCCTGTGTCCTCCGATGCACTCGCAATCGAAGGTAGAGTTGATGGGCAGGGCATGTGGGTGTTCTTTGGCCACTCGACGGTGCAGAAGGGTTTTGGCTTTCTTCGGGGATCGAACTCGGGTCACCGAGAACGCCAGTCGGAGACGCTAACCGCCTAGCCGCCTGCACACACACACACACACGCAACTAATTATTACAGGTATGAGGTAATACGAGACCTGTATAGGGTAACACATAAACATTAACCAGGAGAGAAAAGGGAGAGGAAATGATATGAAAGAGGGAGAGGCGATGCACTGCAACACTTGCTGATGATTACTTACTTACTATACTACTATACAATACTCTACTCTACTTACTACTTACTGTACGATACTATACTCTACTTACTACTTACTATACGATACTACTCTACTTACTACTTAATGTACGATACTATACTTTACTTACTACGTACTATACGATACTATACTATACTTACTACTTACTGTACAATACTATACTCTACTTACTACTTACTGTACATAACTATATTCCACTATAATTACTGACAATTTTTGTGTAACTTTTGTTTAAGTCACTTGTAGAACAATTACACATTCATGATAATGTAAACAACGTCCCCAAGGCAAACATGAAAGACACTACCGCTGGTTACACAAACTAAATTGGCCCCTCATCATTTTTTTAATCACCTTACTTTCTATTTTATAGGGATTGGTAGCCAGTGGACTCTTTTTTTTCCCAGTTGGTCAGTCTTCTTCTTTTTTTCCCCCATGGTCAGTCCCTTATGATATTAAAAAAATTAGTTAAGTTAGTTACTGTAAGGTGTCAGAAATCTCCCTCCTTTATTTTTTTTTATCAGTCCACGAACACCCCCCATACACTCTCAGAAATGGGGGGTATATTAAGGGTAGAATTGTTACATCGCACCATCACTACCCTTTTTATACCCTATGTCCAGGCTGGAGGGTAGATGCTGCTGATTATACCCTTCATCTACCCTTTATCTACCCTTTTTAGACGAGAGGGTTGAGAAAGGGTACATTTGGGGTTTGAAAAGGGTATATTTAGGGTTGCAAAAGGGTATATTTGTAAGGGTAGCAGTATTTCATCACTATAAACACCCTTTTTCTACCCTTTTCCTACCCTTTTTTTCTAAGAGTGTAGCGAAACCCCTTCTCCAAACTCATCCCCCTCGCATTTATAGCCTGAAGAAAGATCATTCAAAAGCTACTGCTAATAATATGTTAAATAGCCGCGTTAAATGTTATCCTCAATGTCTCGTTTCTTTGTTACCTTTTAATTTTGTGCGAAAAAAGTGAGTTTTTATGCTGATATTACATAGACATTTTTTTTTGGTATTTTGTATATTTGTATTTTATATATGTATTTTTTGTTCTTTTTTTTTCTTCTTTATATCGTTATTGATCTTGTCATTGTCGTGATGATGATGATGATGATGATGATGATAAGTATGATATTAACACTACTGATAAAAATTATTACGATAATTCTGATGATAATGATTGTGTGAATACTTACTAATGACAATGTTAGTGATAATAATGATAAATATGGTAGTGATATTGATGTAATAGTTGTAGTTCAAGTAGTAGCAGTAGTGGTAGTAGTATTTATTCACACTCATACACACACACAGGGAACTCCGTAGTGTAGGGATTCGCACGCTCGGCTCACAACCGAGAAGTCCCGGGTTCGATCCCTGGGCGGAGCGAAGACAGACGGACGGTCTTCTTAAAACCCGAGCCCCTGTCCACCAAACAGGAATGGGTCCCGGGTGTTAGCCGTGGTTTGTAACCCACCTCCCGGGGGATGGCTTCCCGGCCAACACTAAGGATGAATGATAAAAATAATGTTGAATGAAGACGGGGCTATACAAGCGTTGCTCAGGCCCTGTAAAATTCAATACTTGGTGAATACAACTAGGTGAATACACACACACACACACACACACACACACACACACACACACACACACCTGCACACACACATCTGCACACACACACACACACAGTTAATTTTTTCAAGGCTTTCCCTACACCCAGGAATTCCCTATCATTGTTTCCTTTCCCCTTTTTTCTACATTTTCAGATCACTATAACCCTTTCCAACTAATTGCTCCCTTTTCTATCTTGTCTCTTTTTTTCTTAAACCTTTCATTAAGTTTTTTACATTGAAGCCTATAGCGCCAGTAGGCTATTATGTTTTTTCCTTTAAGGCTCAAGTGGTTGGCCCTGCACATTCTGGAGGGTCGTGATGTTTGGCCCCTCCGTCTGTTGGTGGTGCAGGCTGGATTTTTATAGTGACACCTGTGATGTTATAGGTGAAGGTCCGTTTTCTGTGATGGTCAACTGTCAAATTCAGGCTCTTGTTGCCACCTATTGTCCCTCCGCCACACTCGAAGTCACAGTCGCAAGAACAGGTATGCATCACGCGGGTTTCTTCGGCCACCCAACGATAGATTTACAGTTGCTCCTTGGTGGGACTTGAACTCGGGACCTTGTGCTCACCTCCCAGGCTCCTGTCGACCACGTTAAAGTTGGCCGAAAGAGTTGCCCCCGGCAGGATTTGAACTCGGGACACCGAGCTCACCACTCCAAGTCGCTAACCACTCGGCCACCGCCTCCCCAGCATCCAAGTTGCAGCCCCTTGCTCCAATATTATGTTTCGTGTATATATATTTCATGTTTGTATAAATATGAGAATTTTTTTAACCTTGTATTTGATTTAATGGCTATGTTTTACAACCATCCACCAGCTATTTTAATGCCCTCAAGCATTTAAATTTTAGTCTGCAGGTTCTCTCTCTCTCTCTCTCTCTCTCCTTCAAACACACACACACACACACACACACACACACACACACACACACACACACACACTGTCACAAACCACAGATGCAAAGTTGCCCCAAAGTGGTGGCAAGCTGACACTTTACAAAACACAGATGATCGTATAGCTTTTGAAGGAAATTTACCCAGGTTCGAGGTGAGGGAATATAGCAAAAGGGGCAGGTAATCTTTCAAATTACTTTAATTTACATATAACACAATAACAAAAGGAGCCCAGCATTAGTAAAAATCTAGAACAATCCATAACCAATAACTTTAACATAAATACCCAAAACACAGAAATTTTGACATATACAAATACACAAAATATAAGAATAACCTAACTGGAGGAAAAGAAAACAAAGCAAAACACCACCCGTGAAAAATAACACAATACTCAACCTTGGTAGGTGCTTCTCTAGCCACTCTCGAGGAGAGAGGGGGAGGGAGGTCGGTGCCCAGTGGAAGTCGAAGAGCCTCTGCTGAAGTGACAAAATAACCCCTAGACATCACCTCGGATAGGGTAGGGGAGAGGAGGCGGCGTGGGGAGAGTGGACGAGGTCTCAACAAGACTTAGGGGGAACTAGGTGGTACACGCTGATAGAGGTAACCCCGTGACTTGCCTACGGACCCCGTACGCTGACAAAAGTCAATGTTGTCAAATTACACCCCACCGCCAAGACCTCCGAAGGCTGATGAAGGAGAAGAGAGTCAGAGCGGTGAGCCCGGGGGGCCTACCTCAGGTTCTAGATGGGAGCACGGGAGAGGCCGAGTCCCGCAGGGAACTGTTCCACCCCCTGATGTGTTACACCCG
>JACEEZ010025406.1:150000-152183 GCA_016584305.1 Chionoecetes opilio | reverse complement strand
AATTTGAAAATATTAGTAAGTATTAGGTCTTGTCCCTGAATGAAAATTGTTGTGTCATCAGCAAAAAGAAGGAATTTAAGTTTATCCGTACTGTGCGTTATGTCATTTATCTATAATAATATAAGCGAAAGTGTGTGTGTGTGTCTGTCTGTCTGTCTGTCTGTCTGTCTGTCCGCGATAGGTGCCGCCCCCTGTGGCGGAATCCCATCATATGTCACAGTTTTGGAATCAGGTTGACCAGGGGAAGGTTTTAAGCCCACTTATAGGATGATCCGATCACATTTTCTTCTTTTTTTTAGCAGCCTATTAGCGAGAGCTGTGAAGAAAAAAAAGTGGGTTGCGAGAATTGAGGAAACCTTGATGTAGGGTGATGGGTAATAGGTGAGTGAATGGGTGGGGTGATGGGTAATGGGTGTGGGGGGATGGATGAGTGAATGGGTGGGGGGTGATGGGTGATGGGTGAGGGAATAGGTTGGGGGTGATGGGTAATGGGTGAGTGAATGGGTGTGTGGTGATGGGTAATGGGTGAGTGAATGGGTGTGTGGTGATGGGTAATGGGTGAGTGAATGGGTGGGGGGTGATGAGTAATGGGTGAGTGAATGGGTGGGGGGAATACATAAATTTCAGGAAAGTTAGAAGGGGCTATCTGGAGAGTCTGTGTTTGGTGGGCCGAGGTGGTGGTAGTGAGGCAGCTTAGCACCGAATTTCAAAGGGATGGGGACATGCCGGATAAAAGCACCAAATTTTGATCAGGCAATCTTCAGGGTCCCAGCTCTGATTCTATAACCGGCGCCAAGCGATACGACCACTCTTATGCTTCTACGATACATTTTTGTAATGTGAGCAATTTAACACATACGAAAATCAAGAAAAAATGTAAACTCTTTCAGACCGTGCGTATATTTACCCAACATGGTGCAAAATTGCCATGTTTCTTGTTTTAAGGTATTTTCTGAGTATGGTTGCTCATTATTTGGCCCATTAGGGGTGTTTATAATTCAATCACATGAAATAATCATACTTAGTACACAATTAAGTAGGAGAGCAAAGCATGAAGGTCAGTTCAAAGGTTTTAATGGAGGAATCTGCTAACAACTGACATTAAAAACATGGAAACATGCAGTGTTAATGTCTTAAATCCCTTCTCTGCACAAAATTCAATTACTACATTTCACACTAAGCCGGCTAAGCTACTTCTCACATCGGCAGCTGCAAAGTTATGTGCACTTCCACCGCACCTTCTTGCATGAGCATCGTCCTCCACACGTGCACATGGCGCTTTGCAACCACTTGATCAGTCCGCTGCAGGCCTGGGATGCCACAGGCAGGTTGGAGCACACAGGACGCCAGGTCTTCGTTGCACTCTCTAGAGTCCATCCAAAGCCTCTGAGGTTGGAGGCTTCTGCTCACAATGATCACTGGTTGCCCAGATTCCAGTTTGGTAGACTGCGCGCAGTGTGTGCTGCAGAAGGGCTTCTTGCGTTGGGGGAATGTTCTCCATTGTCCTGTTTTTCTGGGAGAAGAGTTCCCTACGTGCCTCGTTCACAGAGTCCAAGTTGCTCTTCTTATTGTAGATGATCACGGTGAAGCGCTCGAGCAACTGGAATTCCTTGCAGTTCACTGTCACAGTCATGTAAGGGTGATTCATGAGGTTGTGAAGGCTTCCGTCACCTCCACGTAGGCATTCCAAGCCTCCCATACCGATTTCTTCCCTTTGCCAAAGAAAGCGGAAGTTGTGTCGCAGCCCGTGAAGCTGTGGAACATAGGCAGTGCCGTTGACCTATCTTTTCCCAGAGCATAGCATATGGCATTGATATCCAGGTACATGAAGTTCTTTCCAGTTCCAAAGGCTACCCAGATGGCTGCCATCTGATGCTGGCTGGTCAGGAATGATACTTTCCTATCAGTATGACAACGACGTCTGTGTCGACAGTGCGTACCAAACAGGTGGTGCATCCCTTGTCCAGCGCATCTTTCAGGTGAACGACAATCCTTGTATCGGCCTCTTCATGGTCACATCGTGGCATGGAGTGGTCGGAACCTCTGCTGATCACATATGTGCCTGATGTTATGAAGACCTCCTTTCCGTCTGGCCAGTCATTGGAGCCGACTTTGTCTGAAAGGAACTGGAAAAGCTCCTCCTTGTTTGTGGAATCCCGGAGGAAGTCGGGCCAGTTGCTGGG
>JACEEZ010025406.1:135000-147500 GCA_016584305.1 Chionoecetes opilio | reverse complement strand
ATATATATATATATTTTATAAAATATATAGAGAGAGAGAGAGAGAGAGAGGAGGGGAGAGAGAGAGAGAGACGAAGAGGAGAGAGAAGAGGGGGAGAGAGAGAGAGAGAGAGAGAGAGAGGAGCAGAGAGAGAGAGAGGAGAGAGAGAAGAGGAGAGAGAGAGGAGAGAGAGAGAGAGAGAGAGAGGAAAAAAAATTCTAAAGTAAACGGAAAAGAGAAAATAATGAAGCTCTTTTTTCATGTGGCAGTATTAGAATTCATCAAACCCTTTGGGTGTGGGTCTGGCTTGACCTAGGTTTTCAGTACGGCCATTAGCTGCACCTTAGGCCCGGTTCACACTTCACGTTTTTACTGTCCATAGTCTACGTGCGTCTTGTCATCAGTGACGGCACAGTACGTCACAGTAACGTCACTCCCTGCCTGTGTAGTGTGAACCAGGCTCCGCGCGACCACGTTGCTGAAGCAGTGATGACGTCTCTGACCTTGAGAGACGCGCGTACCAGGCTCACATTATTCGGAGCTCCCAATTCTTTCTCCGGGGACTGCGGGAGTGACGGGGTGACGTCACTGTGACGTCATTGATCGCCACGCCCACGTAGACCGAGGCCACCGAGATGAAAAGGCCCCATACATCGCCCGTGACGTCACACCATTTAGTGCCCACCCTCTTTGCTCCCCGTACAAGTTTACCTTCCTAATATATGTTTATCAGTATAAAAGATATACTGTTAACCTCGGAAATGTTTGTTCTATAATATTATCAAATAAAAAAACCGTAAAACACACTAAAGAAAGGCCATTATGAGACTCAAGAAATATGCATGAACTTAAACTCTTCGCCATTTAATATTTTGCTCGAAAACATTTTACATGGAGAATATCATTTGAAGCGGAATTTAATTAGCTTTCCATTGATATATTTCGTTTTCTGATAAATGAATTAGAACCATACATAAATTAGTGTTAACTAAATAAATAACTTCATCAATCGGGAAAAATTACCCGATTTCATGATTATTTTAGTTAGTTAACGGTAATTTATGCATGCTGCTAATTCATTTATCAGAAAACGAAATATATCAATGGAAAGCGACTTAAATTCCGCTTCTATTGATATTCGCCATGTAAAATGTTTTCTCTCAAAATATTAAATGGCGAATAGTTTAAGTTCATGCATGTTTCTTGAGAGTCTCATAATGGCATTTCTTTAGTGTGTTTTACGGTTTTTTATTTGATAATATTATAGAACAAACATTTCCGAAGATAACAGTGTATCTTTTATACTGATAAACATATGTTAGGTAGGAAATTACCCGATTTCATGATGTTATGTATTTAGTTAAAGCTAATTAAAAAAGGCTAAGTGGCAAAGCGTCGGGGCGGGGGAGGAAGGAGAGACTAGGCTGCGAGGCCTCACGCCGATCAGCTGAGTCACGTGTTCCATCCTACCTCTCCCTGACACAATGCCATGTAGCCTTTTACAGTATTGTTTATTACAGCCCTGCTGTTCTCATGTACTGCTTATTTAGTAATAACATGTCCATTAATACCAATTGTGTTCTTAATAAGATAATGTAATGCGCCATTACTAGTAAACATTATCATTAAATCATTCAAAATGTCACCGAGCGGCAAAACCCCCTGCCATGGTAAAACTACTGGCCGCGCTAATTTTTCTAACTTCATCTCACGTCTAAAGGAAGCTTCAAAAAGCATATGGTTATAGAATATTTTGTGCTTAGAATTACATGTTCTTTCACCTGTATCAATATTTGTAGAAAGTCGTGTTACACCCTGTATATATGAGCATTTCTTTAGTGTGTTTTACGGTTTTTTATTTGATAATATTATAGAACAAACATTTCCGAGGTTAACAGTATATCTTTTATACTGATAAACATATATTTGGTAGGTAAACTTGTACGGGGAGCGGAGCGGGTGGGCACTAGATGGTGTGACGTCACGGGCGATGTATCAGGGCTTCTCATTTCGGTGGCCTAACGTAGACACGGACAGCAAAAACGTGTAGTGTGAACCCCGCCTTAGACCCACCACCCGTGTCGCTCCTGCCACGTTGTGTATTCGGCTCCGATTCCGTGTGTGCGGCGATAAGATTTATAAAGGAAGACTTGCAGAGATCAACTGGCGGGCAAGTTGTTTTAATATTTGTGCTGCGATAAAATGTTTGCTGGAAGAAATATAGTACTGAGAGAGAGAGAGAGAGAGAGAGAGAGAGAGGAGAGAGTGACAGAGAGAGAGAGAGAGAGAGAGAGAGAGAGAGAGAGAGAGAGAGAGAGAGAGAGAAGAGAGGAGTTAGGAAATTCACAAGATACAAGAATGGTGAACAAATATGGAAATGCGAGACGGAGAAGGTGAAGATAGAGAGAGAGGGGAGAGATAAAGAGAGAGAGAGAGAGAGCGAGAGCAGACAGACGCAGAGAGAGAGAGAGAGAGAGTTAGCGTGTTAGGAAATGCAGCTAGCAGATACAAGAAAAATAGTGAAAATATGAAAAAACGATACAAAAAACGTGAGAGAGTTAAGAAGCGAAACAGTGAATGACTGAATAATGTAAAGCTGCGATGAAAACTGGATATGAGATGGTTGCTCTAAAGTGATTGTGAGGGGAACGAGGGGACGAGACAGGCGTTGTGAAAGGAGAGGCTGGGCAGAGTGGTGAGGGCGTGGAAGGAAAGGGAAGATAGGGATGCGTTGGCAGTGGCGTAGATGTTGCTGGTAAATAGATTCAATGTTGCATTTGCTATACTTATGCATATAGTGTCCATTTTGCTCTGCTACGAAAAAGCTGATTATAGAGGTATATACTGCCCACCTTAACTTTGATTTGCTCTTATATCATAAGTGTTTAAAGACCCTAAGATATGCCATACATTTATATGCCAAACACATTCCAATACAGGTTTTCCTATGAAGGTTCCTGGTTGTCTTGTAAAGGGCTGCTGATGCATCTTTTGATTCGCGTTACCGATACTTTATTATTTTTCGTAGAATTATTTGCTCTAGTTTTATAACATCCTGGTATGCCAAAACATCACTCAATACGCATTCAAGTTTTCTAAATAATTTCATAGGTTGAAGAATTCCAAAAATATAAATTATTCATCAGTTTCTGTCCTTATTTCTGTAAAAAAAATATATGGTCGAGTATTTTCTCATGAATTAATACTTAACTTATATGTTTGTGTTTTTTGTGTTTTGAATTATGAAATTCATTATATCAAAAAATGTCCTTACTCTTTTATTAATGATTTTTCTTACTACTATTTATGCAATTAATTGTTTCAGAAAAATGTATCGCTGCGTTTGTCATGGCATTTGTCTGTTTATGATTGTTTATTTTTCTTGATTTTTTTTTTTTCTCTCTCTCTCTCTCTCTCTCTCTCTCTCTCTCTCTCTCTCTCTCTCTCTCTCTCTCTCTCTCTCTCCCCTCTCTCTCTTCTCTCTCTCTCTCTCTCTCTCTCTCTCTCTCTCTCTCTCTCTCTCTCTCTCTCTCTCTCTCTCTCTCTCTCTCTCTCTCTCTCTCTCTCTCTCCTCTCTATCACACAAACACACACACACACACACACACACACACACACACACACACACACACACACACACACACACACACACACACACACACACATACACACACACACACACACACACACACACACACACACACACACACACAAAGAGACCAAACATGCACATAACCGTAAAAGCTGACGCAATGTTTTTTTTTATTGAATTTTCACGCTTCTCTTTTACTTTTTTTCTTTCATTTATATTATCCACCCTTATACCTTTCTGGCCATCGGCAAATACTCGGAACTTTGCCAGAGGTTGGCGAGGGTGTGGGTGTGGAAGCGAGGCCACCGAGATGACAAGGCCTGATACATCGCCCGTGACGTCACACCATCTAGTGCCCACCCTCTCCGCTCCCCGTACAAGTTTACCTACCTAATATATGTTTATCAGTATAAAAGATATACTGTTATCTTCGGAAATGTTTGTTCTATAATATTATCAAATAAAAAACCGTAAAACACGGCAAGGCCAGGCGGCATGAGCCTCTTCTAATCACAGGCGTCACTATAAGAATCCTGCCTGCGCCACCACGGGCGAGGACCAACCATCATAGCCCTCAAGTGAACCTCCAGAGCCTACCATCCGAGCCCTGGGTCACCACTGTCTACAGGTGCTATAGGCACAAAATGTAAAAAAAAATATATATATATATACTTCATACCCTTCATACACGCACAGCCGCCATCAACAAAACCCGCCCCCCCACACCGAGCTTCGCGTATCGTAACGTGTATGTAAATAGAGGAGGGAATAAATGTAGGTATGAATGCCATGCCAGCACCAGTATAGTGACATTTATTAATCTGTTGTGAGTTAATGTTGCGTTGGTTCACAGGGAATATTGTTACTAACTATGCATTCTGAAACAAATAGAGAGATGAAGATTAATTGTTTAGATCTCTGTTTATATGTTTGCTTTTATGACAGGTATTTTGAAAATGAAGCCAATTTTTAAATTACGTAGACGTTTGATGGACCATATATATTTTGTTACATTCAATTGAATATTTTTGGAACTAAGCCACTTTGACGGAATTTCTGATGCGTGTGTGTTTGAATCAAGACTTTTTCACTCCGGTGCAAAAACTGACCTGTTCCCCCCAGCAAACCTTCTCTAGCCTGAGTTTACCTTATTTGAAGACATGTCATGAAGAAAGTTGGTTAGTCAAAAGAAAGTGTTCGCTATAAAAAAAATGTAACACCTGATTATTACACCTTGAACCACATTGGGCAACTTATTCTCCTTGAAGCGAGCCATACATCCCTCCTTGAAGCGATTTAGCCTTTATTATCTTGTATAAATATATAGCGACCCTCAACCCAACATCTGATAGAAGTTGAGAGGTGGAAACATTGACGCCCTAAATCTTACAGCCTTGCCAGACACATTGTTCGGTCATTATTATTTCACCCGTTCCCTCCAACAACCCAACTTTGGCCATTATTTCGTATTGTCACCACTAATTATAGTTATACATATTAATGAAACTAACTACGAAGCAATTTTCTTGGATATAAAAGTTACGTAATTCTTATGATAAAACTCTTGTCAGGTGTTATTTGTCCCTTGTAGCTCGAATGGGGTTTTTATGTGAATTTTGATACGTAGATAAGTCAAGGGAGAAAAGTTATGTGTATTGAAGCCTTCTGAAAAACTTGAAATGTTAGTAATTGTATCAATTCTGTTTGTTCATAGCTTTACTGTATGGGGGAAAAAAATATTCAGAGGTATTTCAGAGAGAGAGAGAGAGAGCGAAAAGAGAGAGAGAGAGAGGAGAGAGAGGAGAGAGAGAGAGGAAGAGAGAGGAGAGAGGAAGAGGAGGAGAGAGAGAGAGGAGAGAGAGGGGAGGAAGAGAGAGAGAGAGAGAGGACGAGGGGAGAGAGAGAGGAGAGAGAGGAAGAGAGAGGAGAGAGAGAGGGAGAGAGAGAGAGGAGAGGAGAGAGAGAGAGAGAGAGAGAGAGAGAGAGAGAGAGAGAAGAAAAAGTTTATGCATCTTCAATGACAGACGCAAAACCTCACTGCATAAAAATGTATCACAAAACCAAGTAACATGAACAGCAAGAAAAATATGTGAAAAAACAGACACACACACACACACACACACATACACACACACACACACACACACACACACACACACACAACACACACACACACACACACACCACACCACACACACACACACACGCGCGTACACACACACACACGCACACGAATACACACACACACACACACACACATACACACACAAACACACACAGATAGACAGGAAGCCATGGAGAGTTAAAAAGGTCTTGCAGGGATGTATGCGTTGGGACGCACTTTTCCCTCCTTGGAGCGGCCTGTATTGCTACTATAGATGGTGTCTACATCGGTGCCATTGTAAACTAGTGTAGCCTCTAGTGCTGCACCTCAAAAAGATTCAGATTTACGTGAATAGACTTGATAACATAACATTGACGGGATTGTATTATTCAACAGTCCTATATTAGCAGGTTTTGAACGTGGGTCTTTGTAGTCATCATGTGCCTGTGTTAACCAGTCTGCCATCGTTTTTTTTTATATTACATTTGTTAAAAGAAGAAAAAATTCTGATGTGCCAATTTCTACATGGCTAATAAACACATCATATTAGAATCAAAGAGAAAGTGTTGTTTGTAGCTGTGCAAATCCTTTTATATACCGGACGATCTTTTTTTGTGTCATAAAAATGTATTTCAAAACGCTATTGTTTAATTTCATCACAAAACGAGCAAAGAGGTAGTATACACATATAAAACTGTATGTCGAGTATCACACTTTGTTTTATTCGACGCACTACATCACCGGCACAAAGTTGGACACGATAAAAAAAAGCTACAAAAGTGCCATTCACGCCACGTACGCCTTTGCTCCATCTAACTATATGTTCCTAGTTTTCCACCTTCCTATAACTTCAATCTTTTTCAGGAGAGGAGTAACAAGACACCTCCTGAACGAGATTGGCCTGCCTCCTCTTGCTATGTTCTCTTACTGTCCTCTTTATAGGAGGGAATGACAACTCAGCGGGCATTTTGTTACTTCCATTTTTGTTTTGCCCTTGGTTAGTCCTTTTTGAAATAATGTATATACACGCGTTTTTCCGCCATGCCGGAAACACTTAGTGAATCCGTTAATTCAGTAACACGGTAGTCAAACCAGGATATAAATGTTGTATCCTGAATATCGTTGATTGTTTTTGTTGCAACGGATTTTTTTAATGTTTTGTTATTAATATTTCCCTCACTATATAGTAAATATCCAGACAATAACATAAAACCGGTGGTGTGGGGAAAATTATTACAAACAGTTTTTAGTCGTGACTATAAACAATATACATTTGATAACAGACATCGTAGTTATTACGTTATGGGAGAAAAACGAGAAAAAATGGAAATTTAACCAATGGTTTACTTTATTTTGTCATCGACACACACACACACACACACTCACTCACAGACACACACACACACACACACACACACACACACACACACACACACACACACACACACACACACACACACACACACACACACACCGGGTGTTAGCCGGGGTTTGTGACCTGCTCTCCGGGGTGCTGGCTTCGGCCAACACAAAAAAGCACTAAGGATGAATGATAAAAATGTTGATATGGAGACGGAGCCACACGAGCTTTGCACTGGCCCTGTAAAATACAACTAGATGAATACACACACACACACACACACACACACACACAACCAATATGTCACGCTGAATGGATGGATGGTCGCGGCCGATGCACTCTAGTTTGACATAGTACAAAATTACAAGGACGCTATGCATAATCCTCACCCCTTCCAGTGTCAGCCTTTAATTCCATCATCTATAATGATATAAGCGAAAGTGTGTGTGTGTCTGTGTCTGTGTGTGTGTGTGTGTGTGTGTGTGTGTGGGGTATAGGTTCCGCCCTCCGTGGCAGAATCCCATCATATACCACATTTTTGGAACCAGGTGGACCAGGGGAAGGTTTTAAGCCCACTTATGAGATGATCCGATCACTCTTTTTTTTCTTTTTTTTAGCAGCCTATTAGCGATAATTGTGAAAAAAAAGTGGGTTGCGAGAATCTTGATGTAGGGTGATGGGTAATGGGTGAGTGAATGGGTGGGGTGATGGGTAATGGGTGTGGGGTGATGGGTGAGTGAATGGGTGGGGGGTGATGGGTGATGGGTGAGGGAATATATGGGGGGTGATGGGTAATGAGTGAGTGAATGGGTGTGGTGATGGGTAATGGGTGAGTGAATGGGTGGGGGGTGATGGGTAATGGGTGAGTGAATGGGTGGGAGGTGATGGGTAATGGGTGAATGAATGGGTTGGGGGTGATGTGAATGGGTTGGCGTTAATACATACATTTCTACATCCATGATTTCAGGAAAGTTAGAAGGGGCTATCTGGAGAGTCTGTGTTTGGTGGGCCGAAGGCCCACCAAACACAGGTGGTGGGCCGGCCCACCAATAGCCCTCCGCAGGAGCTAGCCAAAAAGTCCGCCCGGAGGGCGGCTTTGCGGCTAGTTCATAATAAAAGTGTTCAGTCTTGACCTTGTGAGTCTCTGGGTGCGGATGACGCGGCCTTAAGGGTGAAAAAAACGCCAGTCAATATCTCGTTGAGAGTGCTGTACAGTATATATGTGGTGGAATATAGGTGCGGGGCGGGATTCATGAGGTTAATGGATGGAACGTGAAGTATGGAGTGGTGAGTGGCGACCCTGCAGTTGAGTGATGGGCGTGTGCTGGGGGCGTAGTAAGGGAGGGGGGGTGAGGCATGTATGGGAAGGGGGAGCATGTGTAGGGAAGAGGGTGGGGGCGGGAGGCATGTGTGAGGGGAAGGGGAGGTAGTGGGGCGGGGAGATAGTATATATCTGGGGGTGCTACGGCTTACCAGAATGGTGAGGTTTGTCCAAATGGAGATAGTAATATTATCTGAAGGTTTGCGTATCCAGCCCCGGTTATTATTCGCACATTATGATTATATTCGGCTGTCGATTAAGGGACTATGCAGAAAAAGTGAATTTTTCAAAAAAAAACGCGTTTGTGAAAGGGGACCAGGGAGGTTGGTGTATTACGCCATGTATGTATTATATTACATTTTATTAAACTAAAAAGAAATACATAAGAAAGTGAGATATGAGACAAATTAAAATTACAAAATACTAATTTTGCACATGAAGATGCAAATACCGAGATGTGGGGTATGCTTTTAGTGAAGGAATATTTTCGTGAATATTTATTCATATATTAGATATGGGAGATGATTATAAATTATAATTACAACCAATATCAGTTAGAAACCCTCAAGTGCAATATCCCCAAAATTCAACCCATAGTACACACCACATAATTCCCTAATCGGAACCACACATCATTTCATAATATAAAAATACGGACATCGATTAATCCATAGAAACATTCCACTCATCACCATCACACCACATCACCATCGTACAACTAACACATCAACTTCACTATCAACACCACCCCATCACCATCAGTACAACTACCACATCAACTTCACCATCAACACCACCACATCACCATCAGTACAACTACCACATCAACTTCACCATCATCAACACCACCACGGGCTATATTCAGAACTAGCCGCAAAGCCGCCCTCCGGGCGGACTTTTTGGTGGGCCTTCGGCCCACCAAACACAGATTCTCCAGATAGCCCCTTCTAACTTTCATGAAATCATGGATGTAGAAATGTATATTAAATTTCCAACCCATTCATATCACCCCACCCCAATCCCCCTTCCATCACCCCCCTCACCATTACCCATCACCCCCCACCCATTCACTCACCCATTAACCATCACCACACACGCATTCACTCACCCATTACCCATCACCCCCCACCTATTCCCTCACCCATCACCCCCAACCCATCACCCCCACCCATTCACTCACCCATCACCCCACACCCATTACCCATCACCCCACCCATTCACTCACCCATTACCCATCACCCTACATCAAGGTTTCCTCAATTCTCCGCAACCCACTTTTTTTTCACAATTCTCGCCAGTAGCTGCTAAAACAAAAAAAAAAAATGTGGATCGGATCATCTTATAAGTGGCTTAAACCTTCCCCTGGTCGACCCGATTCCAAAACTGTGCCATTATGAGGGATTCGCCCAGGGGCGGCACCATGCGGACACACACATCACACACACACCAACACCAAACACCACACACCACACACCACACACCACCACACACACACACCACACAACACACACCACACCACACACACACACATACACACCTTTCGCTATATTATTATAGATGCTCGTCAAATCCCTGCCGGTGGAGATTCCTCCCCCCCCCGTCGTACCCCACGTTGGCACCTACAAGAAATGCCCGACCGGTGGATATTTGACAGTCGTATCAACACAAGCAGTGGCTGCAAAATGCAGTCCGTACCAATACAAGCGAGTCCAAGGCTTTTAGGGGCATTAACTTGTTGACTTTTACACCTATCTAATCCTTTTAACTAGCCTAATTTATCCATTTCTGCCATAAAATAATAGCTTTGTTATTGTTCGCCATTATCTGAGGAAATTGAGGAAGAAAAATTGGCCTAGTGGCTTGGGACGGATTTACGTAACTACACCCCTGTGGGACGGGATTTACTACATCCCGTCCCCAGAACATGTGGCCAGCCGCCAATAAGCAATATCTAATTTCCGTTTTCCCTACCTAATTTATCATTTCTGCCATTAAAATAATAGCTTTGTTAGTGTTCGCCACTTATCTGAGGCATTGAGGAAGAAAAAATGGGCCTGAGTGGGCTTGGGACGGGACTTACGTACATTCCTGTACGTACATCATGTCCCAGGAACATGTGGCCAGCCGCCAAAAAGCAACATGACGGACCACCACCACCACAGCCGCTCTCCTTCGTCACCACTTCTCACAGCAATATAAGGCCTCCTGCACCTAATTTTACCTTAATTATGACACGTGTGCATTCACAAGGTATGCATGTTACTCTCGGTTGTGTTAAAAACTCACCTGTAATGGTCTGGGAAGAAATAGGAGGTAATAAGTGCACAGGGAGATGAAGGTGGGATCTGCATGGTGTCGCGAATCAGCGGACTCAAACCTCCACCCGTTGCGTTACCTCTTTTGATTCTTGTATACCGATTCGCGATGCAACGGGTGGAGAAAAGTTCTTGAATATAGCCCCACATCACCATCACTAGCACAACAGCATCAATAACACCACCAACAATATCATCACTACCTTGGGCCATATTCAAGAAATTTTCTCGACGCGTTGCGTCGCGAGGCGATATACAAGAATCATTTGAAAACATCCAGTCCACTAGTCGCGCTCCACTGGTTGCGTTGAGTCAGGTCATTACACATCCCACCTGCATACTGCTCTGCCTTATTCCATCCTATTTCTTCCGATACCATTACAGGCGAGTTTTCAACACAACCGAGGGTAACATGCATACCTTGTGAATGCACACGTGTCATAATTAAGGTAAAATCAGGTCCAGGAGGCCTTATATAGGTGTGTGAAGTTGTGAGGAAGCCAGGCAGCGGCGGGAGGTGGAGGTCAGCCATTGTGTGGTGCAGTACTGGCGGGCCGTTCAAATGTACTCGCAAGCATAACTCGGGCCCATTTTTTCTACACCAACGCCTCAGACAAGTGGCGAACACTAACTAAGCTATTATTTTAATGTCAGAAATGATAAATTACACTAGTAAAATGTATTAGATATGTATAAAACAGTCAAAATACTTATGCAGCCTTGGACTCGCTTGTGTTGGTACGCCTGCTTTTGCAGCCACTTGTTTTATTACTGTTTACTTGTTTTATTACTGTTTACTTGTTTTATTACTGTTAACTTGTTTTATTACTGTTTACTTGTTTTATTACTGTTTAATTGTTTTATCACCGTTTAACCTTGTTTTAAACGTTTACCTTTTATACTGTTAACTTGTTTTAATTACAGTTTACTTTTTTATTACTGTTAACCGTTGTTATATTACTGTTTTTACTTGTTTTAAACTTTAACTTGTTTTATTACTATTTACTTGGTTTTTTATTATGTTAACTTGTTTCATACTGTTTAATCAAATGTTATAGTTTAGTGATACTGTTTACTTGTTTTAACTGTAATCTGTATTACTTGTTTTATACTGTTTAACTTGTTATATTATGTCTTGTTTTATCAGTAACGGTATTACTACTATTTTAATTTTGTTACTAGTTGTAATTGAATTTTATTATCTGTTTAACGCTTGTTTTATTTTTTTACTGTTAACAGTTTTTTTTTTTTATGTATCTTTTGTACTGTTACTTGTTTTATTACTGTTTAATTGTTTTATCCCTGTTTACTTGTTTTATTACTGTTTACTTGTTTTATTACTGTTTACTTGTTTTATTACTGTTAACTTGTTTTATTACTGTTTACTTGTTTTATTACTGTTTAATTGTTTTATCCCTGTTTACTTGTTTTATTACTGTTTACTTGTTTTATTACTGTTAACTTGTTTTATTACTGTTTACTTGTTTTATTACTGTTTACTTGTTTTATTACTGTTTACTTGTTTTATTACTGTTACTTGTTTTATTACTGTTTACTTGTTTTATTACTGTTACTTGTTTTATTACTGTTAACTTGTTTTATTACTGTTAACTTGTTTTATTACTGTTAACTTGTTTTATTACTGTTTACTTGTTTTATTACTGTTTAATTGTTTTATTCCTGTTTACTTGTTTTATTACTGTTTACTTGTTTTATTACTGTTTACTTGTTTTATTACTGTTAACTTGTTTTATTACTGTTTACTTGTTTTATTACTGTTTAATTGTTTTATTACCTTGTTTGATTGTTTCTATACTGTTTACTTGTTT
>JACEEZ010025406.1:117500-127500 GCA_016584305.1 Chionoecetes opilio | reverse complement strand
GCTCGTTTTGTGATGAGATGAAACAATAGCGTTTTGAAATACATTTTTATGGCACTTAAAAGATCGTCCAGTATATAAAAGGATTTGCACAGCTACAAACAACACTTTCTCTTTGATTCTAATATGATGTGTTTATTAGCCATGTAGAAATTGGCACATCAGTATTTTTTTTCTTTTAACAAATGTAATATAAAAAAAACGATGGCAGACTGGTTAACACAGGAACATGGTTTTTGCCGTTCCATGACTAAACTTGTACCAATTACTGCATTAATTGTTGTTATTACAATAGGCCATGTTATTCTTGTCACGTGGGCACCAAAATTAAATTTGTAACTACATTATTTGTGATTTTATGGACATTTTGGTTGTTTCGAGAAAGTCAAATATTTCGCGATCGACGATGGCCGCCATACGAACCCCATGGGACATTAGTTGACAGTGTTAACATTGATTTTTGTTTTCTAGACATATTTGTGCATCTAAAAAAATAGATCTCATTAGATTGTCCAGGGAGTGCACGTGGGGTCCACTGGACTACTAGACTAAACATGTTGGTCTGAAATATGTAATGTGGTTGTCATGGTAACCAAAAAATCACCATGAAGCTACACGATTTCGAAATTTTCATTGCCAGATTCGAAAAGTAGACAAAATTTCCTTTCAGATGGTATATTATGAAGCTGTTACCGCATGGGAACCACGAAAATTATTTTTTCAGCCCTTGGCCCCTAGACTATAGAATATGCCGTTCAATTCTGGTCGCCTTGTTTCGTAAAAGAGCAAGCCAAATTGGAATCAGTTCAAAGAAGAGCGACCAAACTAATTCCATCTCTTCGAAATTCATCTCATAAAGAGACTGCGAAAACTTAATATGTTTTCCTTAAAGGATCGTAGAATCTGTGGGGACTTGATAGAAACCTTTAAGATCCTTAAAGGATTTAATGTCATTAATCAAAATAACGTATTCGAGCTTTCTCCTCACGTGACAAAAAGAAACAACGGTTTAAAACTGAATGGTCAACGTTTCATCACAGATCTCCGTAAAACTATTTCAATGTTAGAGTTGTTGATCGATGGCACAAATTACCAGCAAATATTAGCGAAGCCAGCACAATAACTTCATTTAAAAACAGACTTGACGCGTACTGTAAAGTAAATGGGTTTTGATATTGCTTTCAAATTTATATTATAGTCCCCCGGATCGATTAGTGTTAGTGGTAGTTGTAGTTAGCATACTTCATCCAATCATTCTTCACTACGAAACTTCCATGTTCCTATCTTCTTTAGGGACATGGTATCCTTTTCCAACTGTCCTCTTACATGTAGTTGATAGTTAGTAGTATGCAGCTCAGCAGATAACCTCGTTATAGACCAATAGGTCTCCTGGTGTCTGTTATTCCTATGTATTCCTATGTATTCTCTCCTCTCTTCTCTCCCGCACCCAAACTTTTATCTCGCTTCAAATCGTCCACCGCATTCACACTTTCCCTTCACACTATTTTCTTCTTCTATGTCATCTCGTCATTCAGGGGTTTTCCATAGTGTTGTTATTCCTTGGATTCTCTGCTCTTCCTCCTCCTCCTCCTCCTCCTCCTCCTCCTCCTCCTCCTCCTCCTCCTCCTCCTCCTCCTCCTCTTTGTCGTTTTTCTCCTCTTCTTCTTTTTCAACTCCCTGAGGCCCATTTCGTGACCTCCCACACATGTTTTCCCTTCCTTCCTTTCGAATCTTTCCTCGCTACTCTCTGTCTCTTTTTCTTTCTCTTCCTCCTCACCCTCCTCCTACGTTCTCTAGATCTCGTTTTCCGCTCCATCCTCCACGACCCTCTCTCTCGCCTTTCACTCTTTACTGTATCACCAATGTTACATTCACCACACTTCTCCTCCTCTTCCTGTTTCTCCTCTTTCTGTATTCCCTCATCGTTGCACCTATATTCTCCCAACTCTTTTCTTCCCCCTCCTCCTCTTCCTGTTATTCCTCCTCCTCTATCTGTATTCCCTCATCGTAGCACCTTTATTCTCCCAACTCCTCTGTTCCTCCTCAAGCACTCAGCTCTTCTCATAGCCTCCTCCTTCTGGTCCTTCAATCCCTGACTTCCTACCCGGTAACGAGTCATTGTAAGGCGCCCCTTCTCTTCCTTCCCTATCCTTTACTATATCCTCCTCCTTCTCCGAAACCCTTATGACTCGCCCCTCTTTGCTATTATCCAACCCGTTTTTCCCGTATCCCTTCCTTCTTGAGGCCTGACTAAATCATCCTCCGTCCTCTCTCCTCTGCCTTGTTACTCATCCTCTCGCCATTCACAAAACCACAGCACCACCATGCATTACTCAGATGACACCCGTTCCTATTCTCACATTATTGATACAGCAAACTCAAACTCCCCTGGCTTACGTTGGAGATACAATGTATAGGGCACTTCACTAGTCCACCCCCTATACCAGTCTTAGCATACCGCTCACACACACACACACACACACACACACACACAACACACACACACCACACACACACACACACACACACACACACACACACCACACACACACACACACCACACCACACACACACACACACACACACACACACACACACACACACCACACACACACACACACACACACACACACCACACACACCACACACACACCACACCACACACCACCACACACACACACACACACACACACCACACACACACACACACACACACACACACACACACACACACACACACACACACACACACACACACACACACACACACACCACACACACCACACACACACCACACACCACACAACACACACCCCACACACACACACCACACACACACACACACACACACACACACACACACACAACACTACACACACCACATACTACACACACAACACACACCACGCTAACCATTTCCTCGGCTTTATAGTAATTAATAACAGAATACGTTAACTCTTTTAGAAGCAAAATTTCTCTTCTTTTTCGTATTTTTTGTTGTGTAAACTTCTCTCGTGTTTTACTTTCCCTTCAGTGCGAGTGTTTACTCCAAAGAATTTCCCTTAACATCAATACGAAAGTCTCAAAAACATATCCTATGAAATCCTTTAACCTCAGAAAATGCTCGCACCCCTTTACCCTTGGCCCTTGCGAATGGCTAGCAACCCTTTCCCATTTTCTCTTATTCCTGTCACGTCTTAAATTCAGTTCTCGTTTTCGACACCGGAAAGAAAACTTCAAGTCCCCTCTACTCCTCCACAAACTTCGCAAATTGTGAAAAACTCAGGTATATTTCTTCCTGGGGAACTTCCTTGTCCCCATCCCTGTACTGATCTTTATGTATCTTTAGCTTCTGCTTGTTTACCCCACATCGGCAAACACCAACGTATGTATGTATATGGATATATTATGAGGGATGCTGAAACACTGCATCTTTAAGTCTTGTATTGCTTTGTATACACAGGAGTTTTCGGGAAGACCCCAAGAAGGCAAACACGCGACGTAAACAGAGGGAGACAGGAGGAGGAGCGAGGGTGGGGCGGGTGGTCACTGTGGGGTCCCGGAAGAGGCGCTGAAGGGAGGGAAATGGTGTTATACTGATACTGATACATTTATTGGCCTTTTAGCAATACATTAATGTATACTCTATATACATTATATATTATAAGGCTCGGTCTGTTGAGCCGGAGCTCTTATACAGACCTGTTGCGAAAAATAATTGCCGATTTAGGTCAGACCATAGACCACTGTATACCTGGACTGCACACGCGACAATGTTTTGAATTGCGGGGCTGCATAGGGGCCTGCGGGGCGCCCAACAAAGAGATATAGTGGTCTATGGACTATCATATAGACTGGTTTATCAGTATATATGATATACTGTAATCTTCGTAAATGTTTGTTCTATAATATTATCAAATAAAAAACAGTAAAACACGCTAAAGAAATGCCATTACGAGACTATAAAGAAATATGCATGAACTTAATATTCACTTAACTCTTCGCCATTTAAAACTTTGCGTGTCAACTTCTACCATGAAGGGTATCAATAGAAGCGCAATTTTATTAGCTTTCCATTGCTATATTTCCCGTATATTCACTTAACTCTTCGCCATTTAAAACTTTGCGTGTCAACTTCTATCATGAAGGGTATCAATAGAAGCGCAATTTTATTGGCTTTCCATTGCTATATTTCCTTATCTGATAAATTAATTAGAACCATGCATAAATTACCGTTGACTAAATAAATAAAATCATCAATCGGGTAATTTTCCCGATTGATGAGGCTATTTATTTACTTATATATTTAGTTTTCTGATAAATGAATTAGTACCATATATAAATTAGCGTTGACTAAATAAATAACCTCATCAATCGGGAAAATTACCCGATTGATGATTTTATTTATTTAGTTAACGCTAATTTATGTATGGTTTTAATTCATTTATCAGATAACGAAATATAGCAATGGAAATCTAATAAAATTGCGTTTCTATTGATACCCTTCATGATAAAAGTTGACTCGCAAAGTTTTAAATGGCGAAGAGTTGAAGTGAATATTAAGTTCATGCATATTTCTTCAGTCTCTCGTAATGGCATTTCTTTAGCATGTTTTACTGTTTTTTATTTGATAATATTATAGAACAAACATTTACGAAGATTACAGTATATCATATATACTGATAAACCAGTCTATATGATCCGTATATATATATATATATATATATATATATATATATATATATATATATATATATATATATGAATCCGAGCGGCCAACCGACTTCAGGCCCTTGTGCGACAGGCCGATATTCCGTGCGCAGTCCAGGTATACAGTGGTCTATGGTCAGACAAATAAGGCCTGATAAATAACATAAATAATCAATCACATTACCCTTAAAAATACTCCCAAAGATATTATATAAGCAATAGTTAATAACATACAAAAAATTCTAGGTGAATAAAAAGTGAAATACAAATAGGACATATGCAAATCTTGATAAGACAAAAACAAATGCTAATATTACAAACACACAAGCTTACACAAAACTAAAATACACATGAATAAACAAGGATTAGCTATTATCACTGGGGAACAAATTTTTGTTGAGTTAGGTCTGACACTTGTTATTAAGTAATTTTTGGGTGCTGAATCCAAAACTGATCTCAGTTTTTCTCTATCACGTCAAGTTTTTGAACTGTAGGATTTTCGTTTTCTTAAAAAATATGAAAAATACTGTACATAACAGTAACAGTGCTTATTTTATAAAAAGTTGCAAATGTTAACATACAATGAAAAATGAAAGAAATAGGCATGAATAGAATGTTTATTTAACATTATCATGTTTTTAGAAAGGATAAGGCTATAATTGTGTGCAGGTTAAGGTAAAAATTTACGTTGGTAGCTTTGTCTGGAGTGTTCAACTTGAGGACTATCGCGTTTGATGCTCCAACAATAGTCAGCCATCATATGCACATCCCATCTACCCTGGTAACGTTCTTCCATAACCTTCAAATCTTGGTGAAATCGTTCACCTTGCTCGTCGCTAGCAGCACCAAGATTTTCCGGAAAGTTGGCAAGATGGTTATGCAAAAAATGTACTTTAATACTCATATTGCAACCAAGCGCTTTGTAGCTCTCCAATAGTTTCTGAACAATTTCTGTGTAATTACTTGCACGTGTATTTCCAAGAAAGTTCTTGACGACGTCTTTGAATGATAGCAAGCATTCTTTTCAAGGTCTGACATAGTACCGTTGAAATGTTCATCTTTGATGAGCTGTCGAATTGTGGACCATCAAACACACCGGCCTTGATTTTTTCAATTGACAGTCCAGGAAATGCCAAGATGATGTACTTCAAACAGTCGCCATCAGTTGACAATGCTTTTACAAATTGTTTCATGAGACCTAGTTTTATGTGCAGAGGTGGGAATATTATTTTCTTCCTGTCAACAAGTGGCTCATGTACAATGTTAGGATCTCCAGGTTTAAGATCAGATCTCGGAGGCCAATTCGTCTGAACCCAATGCTTCTCTCGAGCTCTGCTATCCCACATACAGAGAAAGCAGGGAGACTTTGTGTATCCACGTTGTTGACCAAGAAGGAAGGACACCATTTTAAGGTCAACACAGATGATCCAATTGTGTTTGTCATATTGCAATAACTCAATGACTCTCTTTACATCTCCATATTTTTCACGAAGACAGACCGAATGCCCAATAGGGACTGCGCCAAACAAATTGCCAAAAAAAAAGTTTTACTACAGCTCACAAGTGGAATTTTGCTTATCTGGAGGGTAAGCTGTGGAGAAAAAACTTGACGTGCTAGAAAAAAACTGACTACAGATTTGGAATCAGCATGCCAATTTTAGTCTAAATAAGCTCAAAAATCTAACTCAACAATTTTTTTTTTTCAAATTGTTCCCCAGTGAATTTTATTGAACGATTTTTTTTCTTTATTTTACATTTGAAAATGTTACTATCGGTGATGTTTTTAAGATATTCTGGCAGCCGATTCCACAGTTTTACTCCCCTAACCGTAATACATCGCTGTGCATGGGACGTTCTACATATAGGAACTTTTAGATCATTTGGTCTTCGACTATTTGAGTTGTTAGACATGAACTGAAAACCACTGTCAACCTGGTATGTGTATAATGATTTATGTATATATATATATATATATATATATATATATATTATATATATATATATATATATATATATAATATATATATATATATATATATATATATATATTTGTTTTTGAGGGATATAATATCAGATAGTTTAAGTAAATTTAGGTCTTTAAACAGAGGGTCTGTGTGTGCATATATGTGATTGTGAGACATTACACGTAACATTTTTTTTTTAGTAATGAAAAGACTGTCAAGTAAAGTTTTAAATGTCCTCCCCATACAGCTGAACAATACAAAAGGTGTGTATAGGCTATTGATAAGTATATTCGTCTTAAACTGTCAATGGTTATATTGTTGCGTATCTTATGTAGTACACCATTTATTTTACAAAGTTTAGTAGTCACTTCAAGTATATGCGATTTTCCTTTCAGTTTATAATCAATAATAACACCTAAAAATCTATATTCACCAACTTGCTCTAAAATAAGGTTGTCTATACATACATCAATATTTGGTGGCTGAATCATCAAAGAAGAAGATACCATATAACAAGTTTTAGCAGCATTCAAAGTTAATTTATTACTTTTTATCCAGTTTGAGACACGAGATAGTTATGTATTTGATGTGTTTTTAATGTCATTGAGGCTTTGTCCCTGAATGAAAATAGTTGTATCATCAGCAAAGAGAACAAATTTGAGTTATTAGTGCAACGTGTGATATCATTGATATATAATCAAAATAAAATGGGACCCAAAATTGATCCTTGTGGTACTCCATAACTAATAGATGTGAGAGAGGATAGTGAATTATTATAAACTGTACATTGTTTCCTGTGACCTAAATAACTTACAAACCAATGATGTGCTGCACCACGGATTCCGTAGGCCTTCAATTTTTCTAACAAAATATAATGAGATATGGTATCAAAGGCTTTAGACAGATCACAAAAGACTGATATCACATATGCTTTACTATCTAATGTATTATATATATTTTGACAAAGGTGATGCAAGGCAAGTTCAGTGGAGTATCTGGGGCGAAAACCATATTGAGATTGCGATAATAATGAAAACTTAGAGATGTAATCCATTAATCTACTAGCAACTATTTTCTCAAAAATCTTACTAAAACTAGGAAGGATAGAGACTGGTTTGTAGTTCGTATGTATCGAGTTTTCACCCTTTTTATGTATAGGTACCACTCTAGCAACTTGAAGGCATGAAGGGAAGCAGCCTTCCTTGAAAGACCTATTAATGATGTAGACTAGGAAGGGACAACTCTCATGACTGCATTCCTTGATTATTTTCATGTCTATAGCATCATACCCTGGAACAGTAATCGTAAGGTTGTTGATGACAGTTTTGATGTATAAAAGTGATGTTGGACTTTCGAAAAAAAGAAAACAGAACAGATTCAGGCAGGTATGAAGTATATGGAACTGCGGATGGTTGGATATTCAAAGCTAACTTTTTTGCAATATTACAAAGGTACTCATTAAATGATTCAGCTATTTCTTGATTATTACTTGAAACATTTTCCTGGAAAGAAATTGAATCTGGCAGCTTCTGCTTATTATATTTCCCAAGTAAAAAAAAAAAAATTTCCCATGTCTTCTTAATATCATCTGCATTTTCCTTTAGTTTAGATTTATAATAGTCCTCTTTAGCTGCTTTTATCAGAGAAGTAAGTTTATTATTATGTATTTTTATTATTATTATTTATGTATTATGTATTATTTGAACATTTTCCCATATGTAAGTTGCCATTTAGCATAAAGTTTCTGTAATTTATTATGATGTTTGATGGAAGTTTTTATTGCTTGGGTTATATACGGTTTACCAATATGCTTTTCTTTGAAAGTGTATTGTTTTAGAGGGAAGTGTATATCATAAAACCTCTGAAAACTTTCCATGTAGATTTAAAAACTTTAATTTAAATCAGTCTTATCTATGTCTGAGGTCCCCTTGTAATTTAATAAATCCTTCTTAAATGATTCTAGAGATAGATTGCTGTATATTCTTGGTCACAGTAATTGTGGAATACTGTATGAGAGCATTATTATCAACTGAAAAAATACTGAAGATTGGAAAATGATCACTAATAGAAGTATAATGAAGTGTTGAAGGGAGGGGAAAGAAGGTGCTACAAATAGGGGAAAGAAGGTGTTGAAGGGTGGGGAAAGAAGGTGTTGCAAATAGGGGAAAGAAGGTGCTGAAGGGAGGAACAGGTAGCTAAGAGGGGAAATGTCTCCCTTTAATTAATTTCTGGAAGTGTTGACTGAAACTGTTTGTATTTTCTCGCTTTTATTTGTTATTTACACGTTGCGTCTCGTGATAATTGGCATTTTCCAGCGTTATAAAATATTGCAAGTATAGCTACGTACATGCATCTATAACTTTCATAGCTGCTAAAAACACTATCACGATAATTCTCGCACCGATATTAGGCATTGAAAGCCTTACTAAATATATTCATTTAGGTTTATTTACTTGTTTTTCAGGTAACGCGCAGGGTTAAGCACCTCTTTCAGTAAGGCTTACAAAGAATTGGTTCCTGTTTGTTAACTAATCCTGAAACAGGGTATAATAAACTCTGTAATTAGTGAGTCTTCCCCTTCTCCTCGCTCCGCCGCCACGACCCTCACCTCGTTACCCCGCGCCGCGCCTCAGGGTGAAAAAGAGAGGCCGTGTAGGTAAGTGTGGGGTGCCCGAGGGGGAAACCTGAGCCTCCGTGAAGAGGTGTGGGGGAGACAGCTAGGCCGCGGAGGTGTGGGGGAGATAGCGAGGCCACTGAGGGGGGTAGAGATAGCGAAGCCGCGGAGGGGGGAGGAGATAGCGAGGCCGCAGAGGTGTGGGGAAGATAGCGAGGCCGCGGAGGGGGGTGGGGGATAGCGGGGCCGCGGAGGGGGTGGGGGGAGATAGCGAGGCCGCGGAGGTGTGGGGGGGACAGATAGCGAGGCCGCGGAGGGAGAGGGGAGATAGCGAGGCTGCGCAGAGGTGTGGGGGAGATAGCGAGGTCGCGGGGGTGTGGGGGGAGAGATAGCAAGATCGCGGAGGGGGGAGGGAGATAGCGATGCCGCGGAGGTGTTGGGTAGGATAGCGAGGCTGCGGAGGAACAGACTTGTACACACGAGTATTAACAAACAATGGGTATAAATTGCTTCGCCTGTTTAGCTTCAGCTGTGATATGTTGATGAATTTCAGTACCTTAGAGAAATTACTTGTTCATTTGATTAACACAAAAAATACTTCCAACAGTTACGTTGCAGACAAATTCTAATTGAGCAAATCATAAATTAAAACACTCACACATACACACACACACACACACACACACACACACACACACACACACACACACACACA
>JACEEZ010025406.1:97500-112500 GCA_016584305.1 Chionoecetes opilio | reverse complement strand
ATAGTCTAGGTGAGGTCTAACGAGAGCCAGATAAAGCTTTAGAATAACTTCCGCACTTCTACTTTTAACACTTATGGTAATGAATCCTAACACTCTATTAGCTCTATTTCTAGCCTCAATACATTGTTTCCTAGGTCGGAGGTCTGGGCTCACCCTTACTCCAAGATCTTTTTCACCTTCTGATCTTTTCAGCGATACATTGCGTATGGTGTATCTATTACCAGGGTTTTTTCTACCAACATTCATAACGCTGCACTTATCAATATTATATTCCATCTGCCATCTGACTACCCACTCATTAAGTTTATCTAAGTCTCCTTGCAATATGTTAACATCAGACTGTGATCCAATAATCCAACCTACTTTAGTATCATCAGCAAACTTACTGAAGTCACTGCTAATCCCACTATCCAAGTCATTGATGTAAATCAAAAATAGTAATGGACCCAAAACAGACCCTTGTGGAACTCCACTTGTCACCTGTCCCCATTCAGATTTAGAACCATTAATTGTAACCCTTTGTTGCCTATCACTTAGCCAAGCTCTGATCCAACGAAGAACCTTCCCATCTAATCCAAGTTAATGTTTTCAAAACCAGCAAGTTTCTACTAATCCGAAAGGAGCTTAATTTATATCAGAAGGCCGGGAGTGTAGGCCAAGAAGTCATTCAGCCCGTTAATCCTGCGGTGACCCTGACGCGGCATGGCAAGGAATAACGTCCCTCGTCCCTCCCCGTTGCAAGTTTGTTTGTCTTTTTGCTCTTTTCTTTTATTGTTTCTTATGTAGCCTTCATTTCCACCAATACTACCACCATCACAGCTACCACCTCACCTCCATCTCCTCTTCCTTTTCCTCTTCATCCTCCATCCCCTCCTTCTCCTCTTCCCCTTCCTCCTCCTTCTCTTCCTGGTTCAAAAACATGCCTCCGAAGCAGTAATCATTCCAAGGAAAATCAGAGTAGTACTGCCTTAGGTCTTCCCACTTAGCTGAGTTGAAATGCCAGAAGCACCTCCGCTTAGGTGGGTCCCGAGGCGGCACCGGAGCGATAGGAAAGGTTACAGAAATAAGATTGTGATCGGAGGAACCCAACGGAGAGAATAGTTTCACAGAGTAAGCAGAAGGGTTAGTAGTTAGGAAAAGATCAAGAATGTTGGGCGTGTCTCCAAGGTGGTCAGAAATACGGGTAGGGTGCTGCACCAGCTGCTCTAGGTCTTGGAGGATAGAAAAGCTGTAGGCTTGTCCACCATGTTGATCAGTGAAAGAAGATGATAGCCAATGCTGGTGGTGAACATTGAAATCCACAAGAATGGAAATTTCTGCTAAAGGGAAATGAGATGAGATGTGCTCCACTTTTGATGTTAAAGAATCGAATAATTTTACATAGTCCGAGGAGTTAGGTGAGAGATATACAGCACAGATAAATTAAGTAAGAGAGTGACATTGAAGTCGATATGGAGAAATGAAGCCAGATGGTAGAAAATTCGGAAGATTCAAGACCGTGGACACGAGAGCAAGAGATGGCGTTGCGCACATATACGCAACAGCCAGCTTTGGATTGAAAATGAGATGAGAGAAAGTAAGAGGAGACAGAAAAGGACTGTGTATTTAGTGTGACTTATGTATTAGGAAAACGTGATTAAAAAGGCAACTCTTATGAGGTTTCCTACCGATTGTGGCGAAAATACCTGGATCTCCCTGATTTCATTTCAAATTTATTTAAAACAGGACCCGTTTTGCTCGCCCAGAGTTTAGCGCAGGTAACCAACCACCAGTGGGATCCTTTAATGCCTTACGATTTTTTTTTTTTTTTTTTTTGTCCCATTTGTGCCTATAGCGCCTGTAGGCAGTGGTGACCCAGGGCTTGGTTGGTTGGCTCTGGAGGTTCACTTGAGGGCTCTGATGGTTGGTCCTCGCCCGTGGTGGCGCAGGCAGGATTCTTATAGTGACGTCTGTGATTAGAGGCTCATGCCGCCCCCCTGTGTCCTCCGATGCACTCGCAGTCGAAGGTAGAGTTGATGGGCAGGGCATGTGGGTGTTCTTAGGCCACTCGACGGTGCAGAAAGTTTTTTTTTCGGGGATCGAACTTGGGTCACCGAGAACGCCAGTCAGAGACGCTAACCACTCCCCTACCGCCTCCCCAAATGATCTACAAATGATGCCTTATGATATGATCTACAAATATGTAATTCATAATCTTTTTAATGTGAATGTTTTACGAGTTCAACAATGCCTTATGTTCATTACCTTAAAAATTTATCCAAGTGTTGGCTTATGAATATGCTCTCTATAATTTATAATATTTGTAGTTCATTCAGTGTTTCTGTCAAATATTATTTACTATATTTTTGTTACTTTTTACATTAGAAAAATTTAGTATGCTTTTTTTTTTGTCTACATTTGTAGGTCCTCAAATGGTGGGTCATAAAGATACCCTGTCCAGAGGCGTCCCTTGGCGGCAGAAGATCGCGGGTGAGTTTTTTCCGAACTTTTTTGGGTATATTTTTGTGCCTCTATAAATGCAAAGTTCGTGAAAATATTATGTCAAATGAACAACGAGTAGGGTGGTGTCAATATTAGTTATGTTTCATTAGGGAAACGTTAAGGACATGAATCAAATAACATTATAATTATGTAATTTTTGCTAAAATACCGGGGAGAAAAACGTTGGTGGTTGTTTAGGACTCACAGGGAAAGAGAATGAGTTCCTTCTGTAGGATTATAGAGGACACATATAATGAGTGGCCGGGTATCTGTCCTGGCAGCCTATTGTGTTAGCTAAGTAACCCGTGTTTTCCGTGACACTAATTCGACAGGATTGTGAAATTTGTATTTGAAAGCTGGATAAAAGAAAGTGCTTTTTTATCTAACATTTTGGTGACAGATCTTTTTTTCCCTTGACAATACCTATAATAATGGAGATGGTGGACAATGATTCACAGTGGGAATTGAACGTTACGGTGATTTTTAGACAAAGGAAATACAAAGAGAATAGTATCACAAAGAAAAGAGTGAAATACAAACAAAATATACTGAAAAAGCTATAAAGAATAAAGTATTACGTCAAAGACATAAATATAGTCACTTAAAACTAAACTAAAAGCCTGTGTGGCCATGAGTGACGAAAAAAAAATTGCCATGACTACTCAAGGCACTTTGGTGGAGTAGGAATTTGTCCTGGAAGTACATACTATCCTCTGTTAAGTAATTGTGTGATATAACCCCTATCTGATACACGATATTCAGATAGGAAAATGTTCTAATGTTCGAATAGTTTCGTCCACCAAAGTGAGTTCGGTGTTCATCTGGATATTTATCTATGCTTTCTCTAAATCCATGAATGCAGCATATATCTTCTTGTATTTTGCTAACATTGTCTTAATTATCATTCGCATATCTAAGATCTGATCTACACAACCTTTCCCAGTTCTAAATCTGCCTTGCTCCTCACTAACCTTGCCATTTGTGATTTGTTGTACTCTTCCAATCATGATTTTACCATACAGTTTGCCTCATCACGTACATGATGACTCAATGAAGCTAAATATAAGCCAACCTGGTAACAACATTGCCAATCTAGCTAATCACAGCCCTGGAATTATACCACATTTACCACAGCTTAGGTAACCTTAGGTTACCTAACGGTAGCCTAACCTAACCATTACCGTCGGCGAGTTTTCCCTATTTGTGTAGGGACGAGCATTTCGGTAGACGAGAGTACCAGGTACCATGAGGCAAGAATGGGTAATGTCACCGTGGTTATGCAACTTGTTTATGGATGAAGTAATAAGATAAATCAAAGCAAAATCTAACCTAGCCATTACCGTCGGCGAGTTTTCCCGATTTGTGTAGGGATAAAAATATCGGTAGACGACAGTACCAGGTACCATGAGGCAAGGATGGGTAATGTCACCGTGGCTATGCAACTTGTTTATGGATGGAGTAATAAGATAAATCAAAGCAAAGGTTGGTGATGTTGGTATAGACTCAAGAGTATTCATTGGCTCGTCAAGTAACACGTAAACCATGATGTACCACTACTTATTATGAGGAAAGACAACAAAAGGAACACAATTAATAAGGTATTTTAATATTATCATAACCATGAATATGTACAACCTACAAAGAAAAGACTACGACGATGAAACAATTTCGAGTTGTTTTGGGCGAAATTGATATTCCAGGTGCTATATTTCCGTGTTCGCTGACAACATAGAGAAGACCTGAGTTGATGGTTGATGTGCAAAGGTTCTAAACCAGGAAAACAGTCACAGCAGTGTCTCATTAAGAAGAAAGCAAGTGGTAGGGACACATTACGTACCTACCAGTTGCTTACCTTTTGACGAGGCTCTGTTATGACTCTGTTTTCTTGGTTTAGAAGCCTCTGCACATCAGCCATTACCTCAGGTCTTCTCTATAGTCTTCTCAGCGAGAACAGAGCAAAGTAATATAGCACCTGGAATATCAATTTCGCGCAAAATAACTCGAAATTCTTCCATCGCCGTAGTTTTCCCTTCGTAGGTCCACCCGCCGCGACCCCGACTTATCCCCACAATGCACCGATGTAAACAAACCGTGACGTAGTTATGGGTAGGGTCCATTGTTGAACAGCTGTTTACACAGGAACTGCTGAGTGCGTGGAATGCGAAAATCCGCTCACTGTTCACGTGATGATGACACAAACACGCACAATGCTGGCTGTCTACTCTCATGCAATGCGAGGAAGGAACTGTTCACGTGGTGATGACTCAAACACACCGAAAGTTAGCTGTGTATGTCCAGGTATGCAATGCTTTTCAACTGTGATAGGTAGCAATTAGCCACAGGCAGACACAACAGGTGGCTGTGCATTCTCAAGAATACAAGGAGCGAAGGAACAACACTATTATGTCCATGTAAACATTATCAATGATGTGGTGTCTGTCTGACACACAATATCACAGATGTGTTGCTGACAAAGGCAAACACACCTACATACACCTCCAAAATTACCACATGTTGATAACATATTTGCTTAATTATACATGTACATATAATATCTATCCAGTGCCATAACATCCCCCTTTTCCTTTTTCTCCTCACTACACTCAACTTTTTCTTTTTCTTTCACCTGCAGTAATAATCTTCTGTTCGCCCTTACTGTCATTGTTTTCATCTGCTTATATGTCTCTCTCTCTTTCTCTCTCTCTCTCTCTCTCTCTCTCTCTCTCTCTCTCTCTCTCTCTCTCTCTCTCTCTCTCTCTCTCTCTCTCTCTCTCTCTCTCTCTCTCTCTCTCTCTCTCTCTCTCTCTCTCTCTCTCTCTCTCTCGTTTTTTTTCACGTTATGGTAATATTTTGTTTTGCAGAATTTATCACCAAATTTATACATATATACATATATACATATAACTAGCCGCAAAGCCGCCCTACGGGCGGACTTTTTGGCTAGCTCCTGCGGAGGGCTATTGGTGGGCCGACCCACCAAACACAGACTCTCCAGATAGCCCCTTCTAACTTTCCTGAAATCATGGATGTAGAAATGTATGTATTAACGCCAACCCATTCACATCACCCCCAACCCATTCACTCACCCATTACTCATCACCCCCCACCCATTCACATCACCCATTACCCATCCACCACACACCCATGCACTCACCCATTACCCATCACCCCCCATCTATTCCCTCACCCATCACCCATCACCCCCCACCCATTCACTCACCCATCACCCCACACCCATTACCCATCACCCCACCCATTCACTCACCCATTACCCATCACCCTACATCAAGGTTTCCTCAATTCTCGCAACCCACTTTTTTCACAATTATCGCTAATAGGCTGCTAAAAAAAAAAAAAAAAAGTTATCGGATCATCTCATAAGTGGGCTTAAAACCTTCCCCTGGTCAACCTGATTCCAAAAATGTGGTATATGATGGGATTCCGCCACGGGGGGCGGAACCTATATCACACACACACACACACACACACACACAGATAGATAGATAGATAGATAGTTTTATTGACCAGAGCAGAACATAATACACATATACATACTTATACATGTAGTTTTATAACTGTAGTCCAAAAAGTAAAATTAACTCAACGCTGGCAATTAGTAACTAACACTACAATATAATGCTATCCGCATCAGAATATCATTACTATTGTATCATTACTATTACACAATAATCGCAGTCCATTAATATTGAATAGAATATGCACTGGCCATCAGTAATACACACTCAAGATACAGTGTACTATTTTACAGGTCACATCTAGGGTAAATCTATTTGAAAACACCTGTTCCATAAGAGTGAACTGGTATATGTCCCTGACATGTTGGGTCAGTGTACACTGTTCCACCACATGTCTTTCAGTCTGCACTTGGCCACATACACACACTCGCTCATCCAAGGGTAAGCGACCGCGACCTCTCCTATTCCACCTTCCAGTCTCACATATTAGCCAATGCCCACCTGTCCTAAACTGTGTAAACGACAGGCGATGCTTTTCATCAACTAAGTGTCTATCAGTGTAAATATTATGCACATTCAAAGTAGAGTTCATCTCTTTATATGTCACTCTTCTCGTAGATTTACTGTCTGAAATTCTCGATCTTACACATTGCATATCTACAGTACAATCTTTGACTTCACTGTCCACAAACCCCCTTATTAATCTACCGGTGACAGTGTCCATATTCATAGATAACTTCATTGCAAACGTCAGTGGGTCATCATCATAAGTTGATCGCTCTTGCCTCATTTTATGGAAAAACTTATGTTGCACAGAACTTACCATATCTTTTAGGGGTGGGTAACCCGATTCCACGTAACATATATCATTGCAAGTTGACCTTCGCACACCCAACAATTGCTTTAAACACCAGTTAAACAGTTTAGTCATAGGTTTTAAATCTGCCCCAAACCATGATTCAGCACCATACATAAGTGTTGACATTAATGCTGCGTCAAAAACACGTTTTTTTACAATAAATGGCACATCATCATTTTTCTTCACAAAAGAAAAAAAAATTAGTACGTGTGGCATTTTTAACTTGGCATGTAACTTAACAGCGGAAGATGTCGACCCATCGCAGGTGAACGGCGACCCTAAATAAACATACGACTTACAAGGTTGAACACTTAAACCGTTCACTGCCAACGGGTCAGCGTCGTCACGGCTGCCATTTAACACAAAAAATTTAGTTTTAGACTGATTCACTATCATGATCCGTATCCGTACTTTAGACAGTATTCTTGTAATATTGATAATTTACTCAACATATTTCTCCGTGACGTGGCTAATAGTACCGTATCATCCATCATGACAAGAACGTGCAACCACTTCAGAAATCCATCATAACCACTGCCCTGTTTAATGAGGCGTATTAAATCATTAACAAAAATTACAAACAAAACGCAGGACGTTGGCGAGCCTTGTTTTACCCCTAATGCGATAGTTACCAAAGCGGCTCCAATCCAACTTTCTGTTAAACTATACATGGCAGCCATAGCAGATATCATTACTGAGCCACATCCTAAACGCCTCAACACACGGAATAATAAATGTCTTGGTACTCTGTCATATGCTTGCTTAAAGTCTATAAATGTTACAAAAAGAGTAAGTTTCTTTCTCTTGGCCATATCACACAACAAGCGTAGACAAACAATCTGTTCAAGACATCCCCTAGTCTTCTGTGCCCCGGCCTGTTCTCTAAATGGTCTAAACCAGAGGACAAGTCGCGAACACAACACCATATCGTATAATTTAGCAATACTGTTGGCTACATTTATCCCTCTGTAATTTCTCACATCTGCCTTATTGCCTTTCTTAAATATAGTGAACAGTTTTGCTCTAGACCAGCCCTGAGGATATGTGCCACATATGCCACACAGACACACATACACACACACACACTTTCGCTTATATTATTATTATATATATATATATATATATATATATATATATATATATATATATATATATATATATATATATATATATATATATATATTGTTTTCTTATTATTTTATCGGATGTGTCTTTCCCCTTCAGTCTATGGCCCAGTTGCAAGAAATGGACGTTTTCCATCGATTGTTGTTGTTATTGTAGATTGTCACCTGTGTTTACAGGTGACATGGGCCCTTTGCCTGATGGCGGCCCATAGGTGTAAGTCGAGGGACAATGCCCATAGGTGAAGTCGAGGGATAATGGGAGGGGGTGCAACACTTATGGGCTGCGCGGCGGGGAAGGAGGTGGGAAGAGGAACCGTGGGGAGGCATGCATGGCCCGCTGCCACGGGGGTTGGCGTGTTATCCCACTAGCAGCTCCTTGCGCGGCGACTGATGGCTTCCTCTGTTTTCCATCGAGTACACGATTGTGAGTGGGGCGCCCGACCATCGTGATACTCCATTGATGAGTTTCATGAACGGCTGATTTTGCCCCCATCGCAGGTTGTGTCCCGACTTTCGGGAGCGAGGTGTCGAACCGTGCGATAAATAGAATGATAATATGTTACTACTATAAGAATTCATTCCAGTCATTTCTATCATGAATTATTGTTTTCTATAACATAAAATATACTAATACTTGTATTCATGCTGTTTTCAATAGAAAGAGCGTACGAAAAGATTTCACCAGTTCTAAGTTTGGTCATTTGAGTTACCATGAAAAACCCACGCTGGTGTTATCTCTCTTTTCTCTCTCTCGCTCTTCTCTCCTCTCATCTCTCATCTCTCTGCCGTCTCTCCTCCTCTCTCTCTCCTCTCTTCCTCCTCTCTCTCTCTCTCTCTCTCTCTCTCTCTCTCTCTCTCTCTCTCTCTCTCTCTCTCTCTCTCTTCTCTTCTCTCTCCTCTCTCCTCTCTCTCTCTCTCTCTCTCTCTCTCTCTCTCTCTCTTTTTCTCTCTCTCTCTCTCTCTCCTCTCTTCTCTCTCTCTCTCTCTCTCTCTCTTCTCTCTCTCTCTCTCTCTCTCTCTCCTCTCTCTCTCTCTCTCTCTCTCTCTCTCTCCTCTCTCTCTCTCTCTCTCTCTCTCTCTCTCTCTCTCCTCTCTCCTCTTTCTCTCTTCTCTCCTCTCTCTCTCTCCTCTCTCTCTCTCTCTTCTCTCTCCATGGTTACAATTTATTTGCGTTTCTAAATTATTTTAGTCAGTAATATTTAGCCATATTACTTATTATCATTTCGAAATGGTAACTGAATAAAGGTAACACATACATTCAATCATAGTTAAAGTCTGTTCACTTATATCCCAGCGGGAATACCGAGCGGGTATAGGCGTTGGTTAGGGCTGCAAGGATCCGTTGAGGAACCATATGAGCCCTGGTGATGTCCTATGATGCGTTCACAGGCGTGGTAGTTGATCAGACTTCTTCAGTTAGACACAGGTAAGGTGGATGACAACGTATTGTTATGAGGTGTGGATGGACTCCGCCCGCCCGCCCACCCACCCGCCCCATATCACCAGCCGCTGTCAATAGGTGGCGCGGACATCCACCCGCTTGTCTTGAGTTCACGGCAACTGCAAATTATGAATTAGCTGCCTTTTCGACTTAGTAACCGCGTTGATTCTTCCTCAGAAATGTGTCACATATTGAATATGTTGATTATTGATGTTCAATGGAAGTATTTGATTATATATGGTGCTCATCGATCATCTCATCGGTAGGGGGTTACCGCCCGACGATTTTTCCCCGATGGGGCACACGATGGGGGTGAAATGACGCTGTTCTTGAACCTGTGCAGTCGGGCATTTCCACGTCGGGACCTTATAGGGCACACGACGAGACCTTCTTGCAACTGGCCCTATAAATCATCATCGGTATCGTTATCCGTCATTATGTCTCATTCATTCTCTATTTTTTCCTTTTTCCTCACTTTCGTTAGTCTCACCCTCGTCTCTTCACCGCCATCACTCTTCTACACTTCACAATATGTGTTCTCTCAATACTTTCATCAATTTCCCTCTTTTATACTTTCATTATTCCTCCCTTTGAATATCTGTCATTTTTCCCCCCTCACACACTTCCATTATATAACCTCCATGCCTCACTCAGCCCCTTTCAATGCTCCTCCATGCATCACTCCCATCTTCTCCTTACCTCAACTTTTCTCTCCTCGCTCCACCCTCCTTGCCTCCATTTTTATTGCAGGCCACACGGAATAGGAAAAGGGAAAAAATAGTGTGGACTTGGAAGTGTGACTCATTTATCTGCCCCGCCCACGGTATTGGCGGCGAAGGAAAGCGATGCAGGGTGACGGGTAGGAGTAAACATTTTGTACCCCCACGCCCCCACTACCACCTCGCCTGCCAGAATGTTTGAGTGACTGAGAGAAAAAAAAATAATGTTCTTGCATGGTTGCAGGAAAACAATTCTTAAGAAAAAATAATAATGTTCTCTGTTGTAGGGGAAAAAAATATCTTTCGTCTGGGTTAAACATGTTTGGGATAATGTGTGTGTGTGTGTGTGTGTGTGTGTGGTGTGTGGTGTGTGGTGTGTGGTGTGTGGTGTGTGTGTGTGTGTGTGTGTGTGTGTTATAAAGAGTTATTAGATTCATAAACTCCAGGATGGTCTGAATACACTATGTCTAAATCAAATTGATATACGAACAGTGAAAAACAAACTGAAAAAAAAGACATACCACAACAAACATAATTGAAGTGCGAGTTAGTTATAAATAGGGGATACATTCGAGAAGGTATAAATGCTACACAGCGCCAGTTTCTTCATCTCAGCTTGGATAAAAATAAATAATACTGAGGGCATTGTAATCAAATCCTTTCTGCTGCTGTTTTGCTTCATTAGTATAAGTAGATCATTTTCTCATATATTTTTGATTACAAGGAAAACAGATTAATTGTAAAATAAGGATTGGTCAAAATAATTACAGCACGCCACCAATACTCATTCTATTTTTAATCAAGGACTAGAAATATACAGCTTCTCCTGCACAGAGATAACTATCTTGATTTATACATTTATCTAAATGCTTCTGACGAATACCAGCAAAGTATATATGAAACATTTATGTTTAACAGTGTTGATGCCTGAAGTACGACACTTTCTACCGACCGAAACATACCACAACACCACGTGTTCTTATTCCTAAGCACCACCTCCCTTCCTTGTTAGCCACCCGGGCGTTCGTACGTCTGGCAGCGTATCTTGCAAGGACCGTTTTCGAATAATATCGATCATATACTATGATATGGCAGTAGGATTCATGACTTTCTTGTAGTTATATTGTACCTGAATAACAAAAATAGTATACCTTACTAGTTTGTACGTTATTAATTATCTAGTACGAGACACATTCATGTATTGAGGATATTGCACTATACATGGTAAAAATGTGATAAATATGGAGACTGAAGTATATGTGGTATTCTTATGGATCATTTCTGTAAATATACCAGTAAGACGCCTTAATCGGCGAGGGACTAGCGAGCCGGTAGAAACCCACCGCACGTGCGCACGTGCAGCGTCACCCGGAGTTTGACCTGTGTGACATTGCTAGGTGTGTGGTCTCAAACCACACACCAAATTTCAACTTAGTCGGTACAGCCGTTTCTCAGCTATAGCAAGATAACGTTGCCTGACACCCCTCACGCGGCACGCGCCACGCGCCATGCTGAACCCTCACGTGAGACAAAACATGTCAACACAAATAGGTATTGAATGGGGCTATCAGATGGCGAAGATCGCTTGTCAATCGGAAGCGGGATTCCAAAGATATAAGCTCCTGAAAAGCGTGACGGTCGGGCCGGGCCGGGTCGCGTGATGGTCGGGCCGGGCCGGGTCGCGTGACAGTCGGGCCGGGCCGGGTCGGCCGCTTAAGTGAGAAAAATCCCGTATCCACAGAGAACTCACAAGCGCTTCGCACTCGCTCGTAAAAAGTTGCTTCATGACTGAGAGGGGTTGTTATATGGAGAAATTAATTAAGAAAGAATGAATAGTCTCCCATGGTGCCCGCACTAGAGAACGGAAAAAAATGTGAAAATACTAGTACATGGGACCCAGCCCCCTGAGTCTATGCCCCTATTCCTGATCAATTTTGTTCCTCTTTACGTCTTAAGATGCGCCGCCGGAAGGAACTTAATGATGTTGTGATTAAGTTTTTCGAGAACTCAATCGAACTTTTACGTTTGTACAGGTTCATAGCTATCAGTATTGTATCCACTTCATTGGATTCACTATACTCTGCTTTTTTTAACGAGGTGAAAAATCCTGACCCCTTGCTGCTTACTGACTGATATTTGCTGCCAGGCATAGCTAAATTTCAGAGGTAGTTTATCATAGTTAACCATATTATCAGGTAAACTTAGGCATAATGTTAAGATTTTAAGATAAATGCCTAATATAAAATGGAATTTTCGCCTCGTAAAAAAAATAGACTATAGACACACAGAGTTGTCTTGAGAAACCAATTCGATTTTTGATGGATTCGTTACCAGGGCCTTGTAGATTATTTAAAAAAAAAAAAAAAAAAAAAAAATTTATTTCCAGCTTTTGTATTTTATCTATTTTAACTTTTTTGGATTAATTAATATAGCTCTGACATTGTTGCAGCTACCCTGTATATATTTTTTTCTTTACCTTCTCTCTTCCTCCAATGTTTTTAGCATTTCCAGCTTCAGTATTTACCTATTGTACCTTTCTAAGATTAACTAATAAAGCTGTGACATCGTAGCAGCCTAATATTATATAATATATATATATTATATATATATATATATATATATATATATATATATATATATATATATATATATATATATCCCAACCATCACAGCCCTCAAGTGAACCTCCAGGGCTTACCATCCGAGCCCTGGGTCACTGCCTACAGGCGCTATAGGCACAAATGTAAATATATATATATATATATATATATATATATATATATATATATATATATATATATATTTACATTTGTGCCTATAGCGCCTGTAGGCAGTGACCCGGGGCTCGGATGGTAAGTAAATTTATATATATATATATATATATATATATATATATATATATATATATATATATATATATATATATATATATATATATATATATTTACATTTGTGCCTATAGCGCCTGTAGGCAGTGACCCAGGGCTCGGATGGTAAGCCCTGGAGGTTCACTTGAGGGCTGTGATGGTTGGCCCTCGCCCGTGGTGGCGCAGGCAGGATTTTTTATAGTGACGCCTGTAGAGGCTCATGCCGCCCACCTGTGTCCTCCGATGCACTCGCAATCGAAGGTAGAGTTGATGGGCAGGGCATGTGGGTGTTCTTAGGCCACTCGACGGTGCTGAAAGATTTTGGGTTTCTTCGGGGATCGAACTCGGGTCACTGAGAACGCCAGTCGGAGACGCTAACCCCTCCGCTACCGCCTCCCCGTATATATATATATATATATATATATATATATATATATATATATATATATATATATATATATATATATATATATATATATATATATATATATATATATATATATATATATATTATATTTACTCTCTCTTCCACCCTTTTTCCATAATCCCGACTTCAGTATTTAGTACTGCCTTCTTTCTTTCTCACTTTTCTTTCCTCATTTCCAGCTTCAGTATTTATCTCTATTGTAACTTTTTTGGATTAATTAATATACACACTCTGACATCGTTCCAGCTTTTCTTTGTTTTAGCCGCTGAATAATGCATTGTCTTAGTCCCGTCATTCATAAAGACAAAATACAATGGATGTTGATTTATAAACTTCACAGTATACGTTCCATCTTTTTTGTAAGAGTAACTTAGTCTAGCTTATTTTGTGATGCTTATGTTATCGCATGTCTTTGTACACCTTGCATATATCCGGTATACTACAGGCTTTAGTCATAATGATAAGATAACGAAAACATTATAACGATGATGAAATAACGTACAAATGATGAAGATGATAAAATAACAGTGATGAAGTATTTGTAATTGTCGAACCGTGATGATGATGACAAAAAGATGAACATAATGAATAGCAATGATACCAAAAGCAATGCTAAAAATAATAATGATGAAACTGATACTGTTGATAATGATGATTCAAAGACATTGTTTACTACTACGACTATTACTACGACTACTACTCTCATTTTTACTACTACTACTACTACTACTTTTATTACTACTACTACTACTATTATTACTACTACTACCCCTTTTCCCCGATGTACAGTCTCCCTGTGTTGTTGTCTGTGTAAAGCAACGCCGTACCCTTAATGGAGAAGACCAGCCACCACCTCGCCAACACCTTAATTGCTCCCGAAACTGTCAACAAGTTTTAATTCTCCGCCGGGCCCCACTTTGGAAGGCTCACTCAAAAATATCTATTGTTTTATTGGGAGTAGCATGTGGTAGTAAAAGTCTGCCGAGTTGTAAATATGTGTCAACGTTCGTATGTGAGTTCATATTTATATTTCTGTAAACGTCCGTATGTGCGTTCATGTTTATATTTGTACAAACATTTGTATGTGCATTCATATTTATATTTGTGTAAATGGTCGCATGTGCGTTCATATTTATATCTGTGTAAACGTTCGTATGTGCGCTCATATTTATATCTGTGTAAACGTTCGTATGTGCGCTCATATTTATATCTGTATAAACGTTCGTATGTGCGTTCATATTTATATTTGTATAAACGTTCGTATGTGCGTTCATATTTATATCTGTATAAACGTTCGTATGTGCGTTCATATTTATATCTGTATAAACGTTCGTATGTGCGTTCATATTTATATTTGTATAAACGTTCGTATGTGCGTTCATATTTATATTTGTACAAACACAAACGTTCGTAAGTAACGTTTCGTTACGTTCATATTTAAATTTATGTTAGAGTAATAGCATTAACAACAGTAATACGATGTGCTTGCCCCAATTCTTCGTTTACAAGAACAACCACTAACTGTTCCTTTTACTTTGAGTTAAGAGTCTACTTTTTATTATATTATACAAGTCAATTTTTTTTTTCATTAGACGTACTTGAGTGT
>JACEEZ010025406.1:82500-92500 GCA_016584305.1 Chionoecetes opilio | reverse complement strand
ATTAATAACTCAGTCATAGTTTTCAATTACTAGGACTACTACCATCTAGTATAACAGTTACTAATCAATGAATATTTTGTGGTAGGAGGAACCTAAGTGACCCAATAGGAGAAGGAAGGTGATGAGGAAAAGTAGGTGAAGTTTAACATACGCGGCGCCACTTATCCCACCCCTGCCACCATGAATGTACCGTTGAGCCTTAGTACACCAGTTCCCTTAGCCATCTGTCAACACCCATGTAGACACCAACACAACACAACACAACACCAGCGCAAGCCAATGCCACTTTTGACAAACACACAACACAACACAACACCAACGCAAGACACCGCCACCTTTGACAAATACAAAACACAACACAACACAGCCAAATTGCACCCATGATCTATAAAGTGAACATGATACCAAATTTCCCAAGGGTTATAAGACTTGATATCATTCTCTCGACATACTGTGTCTTCCCCACTGAGCCGTTACTTTATCAATCTTCAAGGAGAGTTTTGAGACTAGAGGGGCAGTGAGGAGCGTCCTTAACTCGCGTGTTTTTATGCCGAAGTGGAAGAATAATGCCGCCCTTTGTGTAAGGTAACCGCTAAGTACGGAAAGATGGAGGATGGAGGGTTGGAATCAGAGAGCGAAAGAAAATTTATGAAAGCGAGAGAGAGAGAGAGAGAGAGAGAGAGAGAGAGAGAGAGAGAGAGAGAGAGAGAATTCCCCAGGAGTATACTGGCTGCACATGCCTTACCGGTTACTTTTTCTCTATTATTCTCTGCTCAGTATATTGTGCAGTTGTTATTCACTTGCGGAAACCAAAAATATAGGACATTTTTATATAATAATAGCTAGGTTAGGTTAAAGTTAGCTTTGGTTTGGTTAGATTTAGGTGTTTAAGTTAAGTTAAGGATAGATTTCGTTTGTGTTTTGTTGTTTAACCTAAATGGTTAATTAAGCCCGGCCCGGCAGCCAGGGCCGGATTTATAAGGGGGCAAAGGGGGCAATTGCCCCGGGCCCCCCTGCCAGAGGGGCCCCCCAGACTAAGGACTTCCTTTATAAAAAAATGAAATAATTATAAAAATGTGTCATTATTATAAAAAAAACTGTGGGGGCATCAGAAAATAAAAAGACAGTGAACCCCCCCACCCCAGTTAATTTTAATAATTAATTAACTTTAATACATAATTTAATTCTGTATATATATATATATACAGGGGATAGGTATGTGACAGTGGAAGCGATTAGAGGAGACATGGGATGGAGCACGTTCAGAGAGAGGATAGCAAAGGCAGGACTGAGGTACAGAGCTAGACTGCAACGAATGGATGACAGCAAATGGGCAGTAAGGTTTGGGACTGGAATATGTATGGGAAGTGGATGAAAGACTCAGTAAAAGTGGAAAGATGGACAGGTGAACTGGGAATGTTTGTGACAGGAGTGATGAGACATGGGAGTATGGCTGTATGCAAAAAGGAAATAAATAGGAGAGTGGAAGAGAAAGGGAAAGAAGAATGGCTGAGGGGAATGAGTGAGAAATCAACACTGGAATGGTACAGGAGAAAGGACCAGCCACGGTATGAAAGGTTCTATGATGGTGGCTATGGAGGGGATTTACTCTTCAGAGCCAGGACAAAGTCGCTGGAGGTAAATAGTCGTATGTACAGATGGAAGAATGGTGGCAGCAAGGTGTGTGTGATGTGTGTGACAGGAGTGGATGAAACCGTGGAGCACTTGATGCTGGAATGTGAACGGTATGAGTATGCTAGAACAAAGATGTTGGAGGTAGTGGTAGGAGAGGTCGGAGTGGAAGAATGGCGAGATATGAGAGACAGGCGAGTGGAGATGGAGTACCTGCTGGGGTTGTGTGCTGAGGGGAGGAGTGACAGTCGTGTGATTGAGAGTGTAAAAGAATTCTTGGAGAATTCTTGGAGAGCACGTTTGAGAGAGAATGAGAGGCAGGGGGCCCCTCAGTGATGGGGGACCCCCATCACTCGTTTTTTTCTCGAAAAATACGGTTTATTATTAATTTTAGTTCATTTTATATTTGTCATGTAATTTAATTTATATGTTGAGGGGCCCCCGAACCTGAAGTGCCCCGGGCCCCCCAAGGTCTAAATCCAGCCCTGCCGGCAGCCCCGGCAGTTGTGTTATTTAGATTAAATAAGCAAATTTGACGGTGAGCGAAGGCCCGGCAGCCCCGGCTGTTGTTATTTAGATTGAATAAGCAAATTTAATGGTACACAAATACCAGCCAGCCCCAGCTATTCGTAGCATTGCTACTCATGAGGGTTTTTTTCTTCTAATTAATGAGGTACTCAGCTGGCCACCTTTGATAGAAAATAAGACCTTCTTTATTGAATGAGTTGTTAAACACCTAGCATTGTTGAGGCCTGTAATATATATTGGTTTAGTGCACCAATTAACAGGCTAAGCATTATCAACATATCCTACCAAGACCTATCCAGCACAACCTAACATTTTTGCATCTCTGCCATTTGAACCAAACATTCCCAACAAAAACAAGTTACATCTCAATTAACTGACTTAACAAGCGTTTAAGTTTTGGTATATACCACTCACTTGAAATGCGGAAATTACATAATACATACCTCCTTCCTTTGAGAGGTCAAGTTGTCTTATTTTACTTAATTAATGACCACTACATCTCTTACATCAATTCTTATGTGTGTTGGAGGTCCCTAACACCATATACTGCATTATGTGTGTCATTACTGCCGGAAAAATAGAAGAAAAAAACTAAATAAACTGAAATAAATATATAAATAATTCTTCAATATTTGTACTCATTTTTAATTAATGCATTACTTACATTACTATTACTAACCTAACCTTGTATGTGGCATTGAGGAGACGGTACATGGTATATCTAGTTAGGTTAGGTTAGGTAAAAAAATAACTGAGGCAGCTGTCAATGACGCTTATAACAATTGAGTATATGCTGTTACGAATATAATCCAACATAAGAATTGATGTTTTGAAAGCCAGCGGTGATAAAGTAAATTTATAATGGTCTAGTATTGGAAAATGCATGACTTGAGGTAATTGCTTCTATCCTATATATCCTATCCTTCTATTCATTACTATTACTACATTACCTAACCTTTCTAGTAAAATTAATATTTCATCATGCATGACAGTACACAGAGTATCTTATACAATACTTATTTATTGTAGTTGGTTTGTAGGCCCGGCTGAGGACGCTGATAGGGAGTGAACAGTCACTTCTCACTACCGTAACCACTGTCTCATAGAAGATGACATCCAGGAGGAACATGAGTCAATGAGTGTGAATAACACACTCAAGTGTAGGATTCTTGAGTCATGCACTGATCCCGGCCACTGTGCAACTATGTCCAGAAATTTGTAGTTTTTATCAAATACAACTTGGACGTTAATGGATTGCTGCCTTTTTCTGTTCACATATTCAACTTGGTGTTCCTTTGGGACAACAACAATACGCACATGAGTTCCGTCTATGACACCGATTATATCATGCATTCCTGCAACTTCCATGAATTCCCTCTTCTTAACCACAGTTCCCTCTGGGGTGCGGGAGAACTTGTTGAATCTTCTGAGTATGTCTACGGATGAAAGTGCATACATACACTGTTTCTTTAATTGTTCTGCTTATTGTCTGTTGTGACGGGCCCAAGTCATCACTGCTGCATTGCTGCATTTTTCCTGTGGCAAGGTATCTTAGGTGTTGTTACAACTTTCAACTCGGGAGAGATCGCCGTATTTTTTGCAGTGGGGCTTGATATTACATCTCGCACTAAGTCTGTCACATATGCAATCCCTTCTCGGTCCAAGCGGTATCGCTTGATTAGTTATGTATCACTAAGTATATACACTATAACTGTGTGTAGGAGATATGCTGTATCTCTGTAGGAAATATGTCACTACTCTAAAATCTGCAAAATTTGTAGATGTGCTGTGTAGGAAATGCGCAGTATACATGGTGTAGAAAATGTGGCGCGCCCCCCTAAGTTCGCCCAGTACATCTTTCCTGTCACGGAAAGTTCTCGGGAGTCGCTGGGGCACTGCTGCTGCCTCGGCCATGTTTACGTTTTGAGAAGAGTCTGAGGCGTCGTCCTGAGCGCTAGGACACCTCCCACCCAGCCCTAGCCAAACCCCGAATCTAAGACGAGTCTTAGGCTTGTACCGAGAGTCAAGGCGGTAGAGCGACGAACGACGACGTACCGACGAAGGTTAGGTCGCGGCAGAACCTTCAACACCGTGGGCTATGCCAATCCGTCGTAAGACTTCTTGACGTGAACCGCCGTCATTATGGACTGCGCAACCAAGGTATATAAAACTTTCCAAGATCTCAATGTCCTCGCCATACGCATGAACAGACTGTACTGCTTCATGTAGTAAGTCTCCAAACACCTGGACCTTGGTCTTAAGCCAGGAGACCTCAAGTCCCAAGGGCTTTGCCTCCTCGTGCAACGCCTCGAGAGCCATCACCAGGACCTCCAGAGACTCAGCAAGGATTACTGCATCATTGGCAAAAACAAGATCAGTGATCTTGGTGTTGCCGAGGGATGCTCCACAATCACTTTGATCTACAACCTTGTCCAATACCCAGTCCATACAAGCGTTGAAAAGTGATGGGGCAAGCACGCACCCTTGCCTCACTCCTGTATTCACAGGAAAGGAGCTGGATACACCTCCCCCACACTTCACAGCACTCTCAGTCCCAGAATACAGACCAGTTATCAAACCAATAGCCCTTGCAGGAATCCCGCGAAGTCGCAGAAGATCCCAGAGTGACTCACGATGCACTGAGTCAAACGCCTTCTTGAGATCAACATAGGCTGCAAGCATCCCCTGTCGAAACTCACGTCGGCGTTCCACCAGGACACGTTATTATAGTATGAAGGGCCAGAAATATACAACTTTTCCTACACAGAGAGAACTTTCTTGATTTATAATATATATATATATATATATATATATATATATATATATATATATATATATATATATATATATATATATATATATATATATATAAATAAATTGCAGCTGACGAATACCAGCAAAGTATATAAGAAACATTAATGTGTACAGCAGTGTGTTGATGCCTGAGGTACGACACTTTCTTCAGACTACCACACGTGGGTTTAATCCCAAGCACCCCTCCCTCCCTTGGTCGCCTCCCGTGCGTTTGTACGTCTGGCAGCGTATCTTCCTGATACAGTTTTCGGAGATTACTATATACATATGCTATGCCACTTAGATCCGCAACTTTCTTACAGTCATACTTCACTTGAACAACAATACTGATGTACCTCATATTTATCACGTTCTTAATAATCATGTATAAGACATAAATATGTACTACAGATATTCATTCATATTATACGAAGGTTGTGATTAACATGGAGATTGAAGTGTATGGGATATGTATGTGAGAAATTCATGATACTATGAAAGTAACTTCATTACTGAGAGGGGCTCTTATGTGGAGTAAACGAAAAAAATGATTTACGAAAAAATGAATTGTCACTCATGTTGCCCGCACGGGAAAACTGAAAAAATGTAAATATATTAGTACATGGGACCTCTGGCCTCTGCGTCTATGGGCCTATAGCCACCCCGCTACCCTGAGCCCCCTGCATTATTGTCACTAAAATCACTTATTGCCGCATATGTAATACCTATTAATACTTACACTTAAATACATATTGGAAAATATATTATTAACATATCTATTAATCCCTCCAGATTAGGAATGTAATAAAAAATCATCGAAGGTTGCGCGAAGACACGGGGGTACTCGCGTCTTCAACCTTGACCGCCAACCTTCCTCGCTGCTCTTCCCTCCAAAACAAACCCCTCTTATAGTAAGCGAAGGTCTGCCGTGCGTCGTTCGTCGCTCTACCGCCTTGACTCTCGGTACGGGCCTTAGCGATTTAGGACGCGCTCGAGATTATTTAGGACGCCGGCCGCCATTTTAAAGACTCGAGCGAGTCTTAAGCCCCTATCTCACATTCACGAATCTGAACACGAATGAGCACGATTTAACGTTTTTCCTTAAATCGCGTTAGAACATATGAAGGTCGCGCACTCATTCGTGTTCATTCGTGTTAAGTCGTGGTCGGTCGCGCGCGGTCGTATGGACGTTGCAGCTCGGCTTAAATCGGGTTACAAATTTTTGCAATGCAAAAATTTATAACACGACTGAAGCCGAGCTGAAAAGTCGTGTTCAGTCGTATGAAGGTCGTATGACAGTCGTGTTCAATCGTATGAAGATCGTGTTCAGTCATATGAAGATCTTGTTCAGTCGCGTTCAGTCGTGTTGGGGAGCGTGGGAAGAAACTCATACGACCTTCATACGTTTTAACACGATTAAACACGACTTTCATACGCCTTTCATACGACTCCCATACGCCTGAACACGAAATCCATACGTTTGTCATACGACCGGAAGAGCCCATCACGTGACTGAGTGAGAACGTGGGAAACCCCCTGAAAATGAAAGCTCATTCTACAGCCATGCCAAACCTCAGGCGGCCGAAACGGAAGCTCCTCCAAGCAAAACCTTCGAAAGGGAAACATCCTTCACCACCAACCATGGATGAACATCCACCCGGTACCCAGGGACACGATGAGCCTTAAAACCTTCCCCTGGTCAACCTGGTTCCAAAACTGTGCCATATGATGGGATTGCGCCACGGGGGGCGGAACCTATAGCACACACACACACACACACACACACACACACACACACACACACATACACACACACACACACACAACACACACACACACACACAGACATACACACACACTTTCGCTTATATTATTATAGATAGATGACCCACGTGACCAAAGTAAACAAAAATATGTCGTATGAAGGTCTTGCTCAGTCGTATGGAGATCGTGTTTATTTTTGTAGTCTTATGGACATCGTAATGATTCGTGTTTAATCGTATGGCGGTCGTGTTGATTCGTTTAAGTCGTATGGGCGTCGTATGACAGTCGTGTTTGGTCGTATGACAGTCGTATTGGGGTCATGTTAAATGAGGTTAAATCGTGTTGTATCGTATGAATATCTTATGACGGTCGTATGAGTGTCGTGTTCAGTCGTATGAAGGCCGTATGAGGGTCGTATGAGGGTCGTGTTTGGTCGTATGAGGGTCGTGTTTGGTTAAGAAATTTGCATAAACCACAAGATCGAGCACGAATCAACACGATTTTTCAACTTTTCTTAAATCGTGTTCGCAATTTCTTAAATCGTGTATGTGAGATAGGGGCTTAGGACGAGTCTTAAAATTATATAAGTATGGGCCCTGGTTGTATATGGGCAGTCAACACATACAATAGAGCTGAATAAAATATAAAAAAATAAGGAGAAAAAAAATACAGTAAGTAGGGTGATGCCTTGGTTATAAAGGAAAGATACTGCTGAAATATGTGTGTATTTTTACCTCTCCACATTCATCAAAACAAAATTTGGCATATTGTATTATATAACAGTGAATTTTTCATTTCAATGTTTTCACTTATTTTTCTATATATCATTGTGTGTGCTGGAGTTTTTAGGTAGGAATGAATAGTAGAGGAAGGTTAATTGAGAGGAGAGGAATAAAGGAGAAAAATTATAGGAAGATGAGGAAAAGGATAAAGGTGGTGGAGGAGAGGGAAAAGGAGGCAGAGAAATGAGTGGAGGATAAATGAAGAAGAGTAGGTACAGGCTAAGTAGTAGTGGAGAGAGAGAGAGAGAGAGAGAGAGAGAGAGAGAGAGAGAGAGAGAGAGAGAGAGAGAGAGAGAGAGAGAGAGAGAGAGAGAGAGAGAGAGAGAGAGAGAGAGAGAGAGAGAGAGAGAGAGAGAGAGAGAGAGAGAGAAGAGAGAGAGAGAGAGAGAGAGAGAGGAGAGAGAGAGAGAGAGAGAGAGAGAGAGAGAGAGAGAGAGAGAGAGAGAGGAGAGAGAGAGAGAGAGAGAGAGAGAGAGAGAGAGAGAGAGAGAGAGAGAGAGAGAGAGAGAGAGAGAGAGAGAGAGAGAGAGAGAGAGAGAGACGAGAGTGGTAGGCGTGGTGAGGAGGTTGAATAGCAGAAAGTAAAGTTAAAAAAGAGAAAGAAAATAAGGAGCGTCGGGAGTAGGGGGAGAGGAGGAGGAGGAGGAGGAGGAGAAGGGGAGGGAGGAGGAGGAGGAGGAGGAGGAAGGTAAAGAATCGCTGCTGTTGCCTCCACCACCGCCATAATAGTGACCGAAAGAGGCCTTTTACGTTGCTCCAAGACGACAGTGTTAATAGAACCTTTTGAGAGGCGGTATAATGTCCCTTCCGAACACATTTTTGTTAAGAAAGAAAATTTAATATCACATCACGATCCCTCCAGCACTAATCTACTCTCAATGTATTCTCTTATACCTCTAGATTTATTTTTTTTTTTTTTTTTTTTTTTTTTTTTTTTTTTTTACTTGCTGACACATTAATCAAAATCACATCCTTAACAACACATGTACCTGATAAGAAATAAGTAAAACTCATCACAACACTCGAGGCATAACTACAAGTAATATAGGACACGGATTTGTCTTCGCGATTTTTTCCTTCGATTGCCATAATATTAGTTTACACGAGCTATTATTTATTTCCATTGCAATAATATTAGTCACCAATAATATTAGCTACACCAAGCGATGTTTTCCTTCGATTGCCATACTATTAGTCTATACGAGTAATTGTTTCCTTCAATTGCAATAATGTTAGTGAACACGAGCTATTTTTTCTTCGATTGCATAATATTAGTCTACACGATCATTGTTTCCCTTCAATTGCAACAATATTAGTCTATACGAACAATTTTTTCCTTCGAATGCCATAATATTAGTCTATACGAACAATTTTTTCCTTCGATTGCCATAATATTAGTCTATACGAACAATTTTTTCCTTCGATTGCCATAATATTAGTCTACACGAGAATTTTTTTCCTTCAACTTCAATTGCAATAATATTTGTCTACACGAGCAATCTTTTCCTTCGATTTCAATAATATTAGTAAACGAGCTATTTTTTCCTTCAATTGCAATAATATTAGTCTTCACAAGATATTTTTTCCTTCAATTGCATAATATTACTCGACACGAGCAATTTTTCCTTCGATTTCAATAATATTAGTCTACATGAGCTATTTTTTCCTTAGATTGCAATAATTATAGTCTACACGTCACCTCTGCTTCTGATAGGAAACGTGAAAAAAAATAATAACCGTAGCCTAGTAGCTCTTCTGAAATTGCTATTAACATCGCAGTATCGTCCCCTTTATCCCCTCTTACCCATCCAGCAAGCAATGGTAACCCAAGAATAGAATAATAATCCTTAAAATAAATATCAACACGACAATATTCCTCCTCGAGTCCCCTTGCAATGGTAACCCGAAATGTCAGCTCTATAGCGAAAGAAAATAACCATATTTCACTCTTCCTGAAGGGTCTTGTGCCTCAGATTTATGACTTGGAAGATTAATTTCCTCAGTAGCTTTAAGACCCAGTAAGGGGAAAAAATTATGAATTCAGTTAAATATACCGTGGAGAATTAAGCGATAAGATTTGGCCGTGCACCAATATATATTTTTAAGTATTTCAGATCGTTTATTCTGTATTGAAGTGTGAATATGTATGCTTAAAGACCCAGTAAGGGAAAAAATAATGAGAAAATTAATTAAATATAGCTTGGATAATTAAACGATAAAATTTGGCCGTGTGTTTAGTATATTTTTAAAGTATTTCAGATCGTATAGTCTTTATTGAGGTGTGAATATGCATGAGGTCCATCAGGACGGTTTGCACAGGTGTGTAGAAAGATTCAATAAGAGATTCACTCTGGTAAAGTACTTGGCCGTCTCGCTCTCACGGGTCATTGAGCTCTCGGTAATGGTCGAGAGAGAGAGAGAGAGAGAGAGAGAGAGAGAGAGAGAGAGAGAGAGAGAGAGAGAGAGAGAGAGAGAGAGAGAGAGAGAGAGAGAGAGAGAGA
>JACEEZ010025406.1:55000-77500 GCA_016584305.1 Chionoecetes opilio | reverse complement strand
GACCCCCCTCCCGGGGTGGTGGCTTCGGCCAACACTAACCACTAAGGTTGAATGATACAAATGTTGATATGGAGACGGGGCCATACGAGCGTTGCTCTGGCCCTGTAAAATATAACTAGATGAATACACACACACACACACGCACACACTTTCCACTATATATCTCGTTACGGCTCGTCTCTGTCTCTCCCTGGCAATCCCACCTCATCACTCTCTACCACCCTGTCACCTGAAGCCCACACTGTAAACCCGGCGGACGTCTTTACAAGCAGCTCAAACCCAGACTGTAAGCCCGGCTGACGTCTTTACAAGCACCTCAAGCCCACACTGTAAGCCCGGCTGACGTCTTGACAAGCACTTCAAGCGACGAACCGCCTCGACCTCCTGATCCAAATATGCTGAACAGACAGAACAAGCGCGAGGAACAGAAAGTTTCTTTCTGTCACTAAGGAAATGATACTTCCTTTTCTAAACTTTTCCTTCTTGATTAAGGGAAAAATCACAGATGCCACGCGAGGAAATTTCCTTTTAAAAAGTGTTTTATTTATTTTATGTACATGGGTTGAGAGCCATAATTTGCTTTAGTGAGCTTTCAAGGTGGTAGGTACTGGTGTGTGTAGTTTTTGTTCCCTTATCAATTTTGTGTATGTGTTTGCCTCGAGTACATAGGTATAGTCTATGTGTAAGTCTAGTAAAATCTACACTTCGCCAGCCACCAGCGTTCCCAGGTTCGCATCCCGGGCACGAGTGGGTGGGTGGGTGTCGTCGCTCCCCCCTCTCCCCCACACACTGAGCCATGGCCGTCAGTCAACCAGATTTAATCAATTTCGCAATTCTTTCATTTTGTGGCTGACAGAACGAGGTAACGAATGAGCGCTTGTTGACAGGTATTTATGTCATCATATTTTCCCTTGTCGTAGATACACATCCGTCACATTGCGAATGGACGATTAGGCTGGAGGCCATTTGAGAAAAAAGTAATGTTGATATTTCTGCATCTACTTTTATTTATATATATATATATATATATATGTTAAGAAAAGGAGCAAAGGAGTGTCTAGCGAAACGAATGCACATAACTGTTTATTTTTGCGTATGTATGTTAGTGTGCATGTCAGGATCGTAAACATGTACGATCATCATCTGTGTAAAAATATGTATTTGTAAATCTCCGAGAAGGTACAGAAAGTCTATACAAAATGGGTTAAGGCGCGCCAGTAGGAGCCACGCAGTAGACGTCATGGGTGGTCGCCCCGGGAGGAGATGGAGCGGCGTGTGAGTCCCTCCCTCCTCTGATGAGAAGCAGGCTCATATTACTATTCTATTGCAATTGCGATTACCACAATGTAAATACTACCGTCGCAATTGCGATCATCAAATACGACGATGGTATCTCTAGTTATCAAGAAGGGACGGAGCTTAAATGAAGCAGGCAGGCCTGAGGCAAGATTACAAACAGATGCGGAACATGCTAATGGAAGAGGAAAATATTACATAAATAAACTCCTTACCGCAGCTCTTACTATACAATGGTAATAAATTACATATATACGAATATAATCTTTAGTTTTTGGGGTCTCACTGTTTTGTATCAATATATTATAAATTATAATGTATCAACCGTGAGTGGCAAGCCTGAAATATACACTCTGCTCGCAGCAGTGATACAAATGATAATAGATATACATGGATTGTGTGAGGACACTTTCTTCTATCACCAAAAAACTTAAAATACCTTTGATTGGCATTATTATGTATTTATAAATCATATACATATTGCCTGCCCCTTACATATACATGCATTCGGTATGTTGCTGTACGAAACCCTCGCTTGTAACGATACTCGATATGTAAACAATGCGACAAGCTGTTTTTGGTTAAATACACATCCCGGGTCCCAGCGTACCTGCTGGTACGCTCGTCTACCGAAATTCTCATCCCTACACAAACCGGGAACTCTGGCTGATAGTGGAACAATCGCCGACGTGGAAATTTTCGCCAACAGTTCCACTTGTAATAGTTGAGAAAATAAGAATAAAGGGTTTTTCATAATTGGCCACCACATTTTTCGAAGACATTATTATTTCTATTTAGTTTTGATGTGTTTTTAATTAATTTAGCTCTTGTTTAGAGCGGGAATAAATATATTTTCTTATACTGCCCCATCATACCCCCCAAGTTGTAATTCCTGGCAGTAACGGTTAGGTTAGGTTACAGTCAGGTTAGGTTAGGTATACATAAACACTGGTAAAAGCTTATTATATATAAAGGATTTTTTTTGGGTGGGGAACAAATAATACGTCGGAAACAAGTATTTTTTGAGTTGTGTAGGAGTCAAAATTCCCTAGATCTAGGTTAATTTCTCTGGATCTAGGAAAATTTCTCTAACCAAATTTAACCTAACCTCCTAGTGGATATAACCTAACCTAACCTAGCGGGTTCTCCGGCCCCCTCGACCTCCAGTAATCTAACCTAACCTAACCTCGTAACCTAATCATATTTAACCTAACTTCCTAGTGGGGAGGCTCCTCCCCCCTCAACCTAAAAACCTAAAAAAGGTAACCTAAATTTTTTTTACTTTACCTCCTAACGGGGGGGTCTTCTCGACCCTCCGGTTATCATTGTGTTTGTGATGATCGTCAGGTTCACACGTCTCTGGACTTAGAAGAAATTCAATCCATTTACCCTAGATCTAGGGAATTTTTACAACCCTAATTCAAAAAATATGTGGTTCTGACGCATATTTTGTACCCCAGCCAAATATCCTCCAATCCCCCAGGTCCCCAAGCTTGTTTTGGGGGAGAGGGACAAACACTAGCATGGGCAAACACTAGAATAATACCGATATATAACGAATCATTAATCCTTGGGCCAGGTTTAAGGTACTGTACTCTGGTCTACTCGATTTCTCGTTCCCGTCGGGGAGTTCCAACTTTTCACGTCATTGAGTATTACTATTTTATACGACGCAATATATATATATATATATATATATATATATATATATATATATATATATATATATATATATTATATATATATATATATATATATATATAATATATATATATATATATATATATATATATATATATATATTATATATATATATATTGCGATTGCGTCGTAGAGAATAGCAATACTCAACGACGTGAAAAGTTGGAGCTCTCGCCGACGGGAACGAGAAATCTAGTAGACCAGAGTACAGGACCACAAACCTGGCTCAAGGGTTAAACATTCGTTTATGTGACCCTCTAATTTTTAGATAAAACAATATTTTTCTGATAGATTTTGGTGTGTTTGAAAGAATCTAACCTTTGCTTTTCTTGGTAATCACTAGTTATGTTTACCCCCTTGACAGACGCAACAAAGTGTTGCTTTGAAGTTTGATTAAAGTCATCACAATAAGGTATGGTAATAGTCAAAATAAGTTACAACACTGGGAATCCGGAAGCTAGGTTAGGTTAGTTTAAGGAAAGGGGGTCTTCGGGGTCATGTCCCCCCATGTTAGGTTAGGTTTAGTACAGTTTTATTCGTGACCTATATTATTCGGGTAGATTTGATGTATTTTGGAACAATATGAACTGTGTTTTTGACATTGGTTACGTATCCGGACTTAACTGAACCCACCCACTAGTTTACTAACCTATCATGGACATTATTTACCTAACCTAACCTAACTGATCCAAGTTGTTGCTGGTATTTAATCAATTAATGCAGAAACACTGGTAAAAACTTATTAAATGTATATACTGGGTACTTTGATATCAAGATCAAGAACTGGAACTATCGCCGCAAATTAGAAATCCCGCCGACGTGAAAAATTGGAACACTCGCCGACGAGATCCCGAGATCTCTACTGAGAACTGACCTGCAGTTGGTTTAGCAGCAACAGTCCGCATAAGTCTGAAGTAAAACATGTACTTGGTTTGATAGTTGGAACATATGCAAATACTATTTTTCAACTACTTGTGTATTCAACCTATGGTTTTAATAATTTAGTAGCTACAACCCAAATATTAACGGGGTCGTTCAGTGAAAATTGAAATATGGCTCCGATCCCATTGAGATTTTTACACGATAAACTACATTATTATGCAGCATTTCTGGCCGAGTTTGAAGATGATAAGATTCTTACTTTGTTTACATGAATATTTTTTATTTAAATTTGGGCGTTTTTTGGCATACTTTATTTTCTATCTTTTTCCTCATAAATGATCATATATCAATTTTCTTTATACCACTCGATACCACAATCACTCTTCTACATTTTCTAGAATGATTTTAACTGTCGCAGCGAAATTGGATTTTTAGCAATTTTTTTTCATGTCGTACTGAATTTTACCATAGATTTTCTCGTTATTAATGTTGCGTGCATTTTGGAGCAATGAACATACTACAAAAACTGCCTATTGCATGTTTCTGTCAAATGCTGCAATCAGATTGGGAATAAATTAAATAGTTTCAGAGAAGATAGAAAATATTCACCACTAATGAGGGAAAAAAGTTATGAGCAGTTAAAGTTTATTTGTCATACTGATCTACATTCACTGAACTAAACAGCATTCCAGGCATCTATAATTTGTAATTAGACTAAAAACAACCAATTTAGAGCTTTTGGCACCTGGTCTCTTTTTTTTATATAAAAATTTATAAAAATTTGATATAAAAGGATATTACGCGCCCGAAGATGTTTAGCATTTTTAAAGTTTTTTTTTATCTCGTAAATGTATTTGCTGCTATTTGCAAATTTTTACCCAAATAAAAAGAAAATAAAAAAAAAGTAAATTACATCTGTATTCCTCTTTCCAATGATATAGTTTATTAAATTCGGTACAATAGTGGCAAAGTTATTAAAGGAAAACTGGAAAAAGGCAAGTTTTTCAGTAGATATGTCTTCTCCCTCTATTCCCTCACTACTGAGGCCTTGAGACGACCCTCAGACCCTCTTTGTCTCACAAAAAGGGACTGAGAGGTGCCAGTTTGTCTATGCCAGTGAATATTATGAAAAAAAATGTACATATATTTTTCGGGAGGTAGGGGGGGGGTGGGGGTTAGAAAATCAGCCATAACTCTTTCAATTTTTCTTCTTTCTTTATAATATTTTGTCACAAGCTTGCCCAATTGTTCAACTAGGCATGATATTATTTTTGGAATATTTTGATGTTTTTCGGAAATATTCACTGAACGCCCCCCCTTAACTAGGATATGCGGTGACCTGCAATTACATGTCATCATAAACTAAGCACATGAGCGTTTAATACATAAACGTTGCTACATAAGGAGCATTTGCTACATAATCATCAATCACTATTTAATAGGGTACGCCGTAGGTCCAAGGAAAAGTGAAATATAGATTATTTCGAATTTGGCAGGGAGTTTTCTTATGTAAAATTGAATTTTAAGGATGGTTTGTCCGCTTCAACTTTTTGGTTTGAGCACTTCTTGCTATGCAAAAATGGATATTTATATTTATATGCAAAACAGCTTAGCATACACCATCTTTAAACTCACAAAAAAACCACTTAAGTTCAAGATTCGATAAATTTGACTGATGACAAAGTTGTAGAGCGCTAAAAACTCTATCGGAAGTATTCCCTCGATATTGCCGTAAGACCTACATTAAGTCCGCCAGACGCCGGAAAGCTCACTTTTTTTACAAAATCGCCTCGTTTTTCGGGTAAAAACCTTTTTCCTGGCAACTGGATTTTCCACGTTATTATTTACCCAACGTAGGTGGTTTCAGGGCTGGATACTGTTTATGGTCTAAGGTCCTATCACCAAACTCCAAAAGTCACAAAAAAACAGCGTAAGTCGGTCAAACACGTACGGTCGAAGTCCAGCTCCGCATCCAAGCTTCCGGTTCGACGTTCCGCCCACTGCTGCTGCTGCCTTGGCTTCTGGATTCCTCCAGGACCTTATTCCTGACGGCCACCTCTCTCCAGACATGTCGTACCTGGCTGCGATCCTAACAAGCTGAGGAGGGCCAGGCAGGATGCCATGGCATCGGCCAGGGACCTTGACCAGGGAAGCACCAGGGTACCAAAATAGTTGGATTGGGTTACGATGGGAGGAAGGACAAGACCAGGGCGATGGTGCCCGACAGCTATGGGAAACTGCACCCAAGGTTGATCAGGGAGGAGCATGTGTCAGTGACAGAGGAGCCATCTGGAAGGTACCTTTGGCACTTTGTACCAGAGGACCCGGTGCCACCTGAGAAGCCTGCGTTCAAGGTGGCTCAGGCTCTCTATGCTCTGCTGGTGACATACGACTCCACCGACTCACTGATCGTACTGCAAGGTGACTCAACTAGGGCTAACACGGGGTGGAAGGGTGGTACTCACGCCCATTTGGAGAAGATGCTGGGACGCAAGCTCTTCTGGAGTATATGCGTGTTGCACACAAACGAGTTGCCCCTGCACCACCTTATCACCAGCATCGACGGGCCTACCTCATCTGACACTGGCATCACGGGTCCAGTGTGCAGTCTGCTGTCCAGCGTGAATGAGATGCAGTACAACGCAGAGTTCAGATGAGTGCCAGGCGGTGAAGATCTCACGGAGATACCGGAGTATATCCTGGTCAACATATCCACTGACCAGCAGGTCTCCTACCAGCTGGTCCAGGCTGTGAAGCGGGGCGTTCTCCCGTCCGAGCTGCAGGAGATCAAGTGTGGCAAGGTGTCCCACTCCAGATGGCTCACCACAGCCCAGTCGCTCGTGTACATGTGGACCAGAAAGCATGGACTGACTGGCAAAGAACTGAACACCCTGGAAATCCTAGTCAAGTACTGCCTGCAGGTGTACTTCAAACTCTACTACGACATCAAGGTTCACCACAGACTAGAGGACGGCCCCAAGCACATCCTCACGCAGCTCAGAGTGATGAGGTCGCAGCCCAAGAAGGTCCAAACAGCTGCGACCTTCAACGTGCGGACAGGAGCATGGTTCGCACACTCAGAATGTGTCCTCCTCTCGCTGATGGCGAGTCAGAGTGAGGATGACCGCAGGTTCGCCGTGACCCAGATTTTGAAGCTGAGGGCTGGCGAGGAGTATGGGGACACCAGTGTAAGACCTCGCATCACACCCAAGCTGACCTTGTCAGCCACCAGCTTGCAGACACTGATCAGCTGGCAGCCTGGCCAGGTGCACGAGCCGGCATTCACCTGTTTCACTGTCCGGGGATCAGATCCAGGAGATCCTGGTCAAGCCGTACGAGGTTCCGGAGTTCTCTATCCACACTCAGAGCACCGAAAGAGTCGTGAAGCAGGTGACAGAGGCTGCGGCAGCAGTGGTGGGGCAGCAGGCCAGAGACGGGTTCATCCGGGCTCGGGCCCACCACCGGGAGACCATGCCCTGCTTCAGGTCTAAGAAGGACATGATAGACACATTCTAGGCCAACGTAGAGGCTGTGACACTGTGATGTAGTGCCTGATGAACCAACTGATCAGAAAGAGCTTACCACGCTAGTCATTTGGAACTCATATTGGTGCATGATGCAATACACAGGACCAACCGGACACTACGTACTCATTTAAGCATTATTCGATAAGGGTGCAATATAAAAGTGCGATTTTGCATAGTAAGAATTGCTCAAATGCAAAAATGGAAAAAGAGAAAATCGTCTTAGAATTCCATTTTACATAGGAAATTGGCATGCCAAAGTTGAGAAAAAGAATTTTTGTTATTCGGCGTACCCTACTATTTAATACAGGTAAGAAGCGGCAGGAAGGTAGCTAGTATATTTCCCGGAAGACTGAGCTATATTTCTGAGATAAGATAGCTTCACCTAGTTCCTGCTACGCAAAAAATCACTTTATAATCTAATCATTCAAACAATTTTGTATGTGAGCATTAATATGGACGATATAAGCTGAGTACATGCTTTACGCAAATCTACTTGGAGGTGGAGTCGGCAGCTCGGCTAAGATCTTCATGGTATCACAAGTTCTTCTATGCAACGATAAACATTCCATAACGAACACATAAAATATTTCATTTAAAGTCTGATCAATATTTTTGGAGGTGATTTACATCAAATAGCATATGAACAAAACTCAGTATTGTTTGAATATTGTTTTGTTTATTGTAAGGGATCAATCGCATGGGCGGTACCATGAGATCATCATCCTGCATCGTTCTAATAATGTTTGCAAATACTACAGACTAGCAATACCAGTTTACCATCATCATTTGCATATAAATAACTAGAAATATGGGGGGCAATCACACGTGAAATACATGCCCGTGAAAAACATGAGTCCATCGCTCACATAAGAAACATGCAGCTCGTAAAATCACAGTATGGTAGGTATCTCAGTGCGCAAGAGGAAAAAGATAACTTGTGTGGTGTATCCCTTGCTTAGGCTTGCTATTTGGAAATCCTACCCATGATAATTATTGAACTGAGAAATCTTTAAACAGGAAATGATCGATAGACGTGTCCAATGGTTGAGTTCCACTTATTATTCCTTTCAAAATAATATGATGAACTGTATCGAAGCATTGTTAGTCAGCACCTTCCGAGGGCAGGTAGGTGCTCTTTTTTGCACTTGCCCAATAAAAAAATAAAACACGTAAGAAAGGAAGATAACAGCCTACAGGCACTATTGGCTCTAACGTAAAAAAAAAAAGTAAAAGAAATCGTGGCACAATTACCAACCAGTTTTATAAATGGCACAATAAGTAGCACATATGCAGGGCATCTAAACTTGTCGTAATGTAAATAAGGCCAATAATATTTATATGCATGTGAGAGAGACAAACAGACAGACGATGGATTGATAGACCGAAAAGGATAAGTCATGAAACCAGTTTTGTAAATGGCCCACTTAGTAACACATATGCAGGGCGTCTAAGCTTGCCGTAATGTAAAAAGGTTAATACTGTACAAGATAGCACCGACACTGGATGTACTGTACCAGATGAGCGCCGACACTGTGTACACTAAGAGGCGTGAGCGGGAGTTTGTCAACTGGGAGGACTGGTGAGGCGCGTAGATATGACATAAGGTTGTGGGCCCTCCCTCCATTACCGTGCTGGGACCAGCTTAGCCAGGAAAAGTTCGGATGTGTGTCGCTGAGAGAGAGAGAGAGAGAGAGAGAGAGAGAGAGAGAGAGAGAGAGAGAGAGAGAGAGAGAGAGAGAGAGAGAGAGAGGAGAGAGATGAGAGAGAGAGGAGAGAGAGAGAGAGAGAGAGAGAGAGAGAGAGAGAGAGAGAGAGAGAGAGAGAGTAGAGAGAGAGAGAGAGAGAGAGAGAGAGAGAGAGAGAGAGAGAGAGAGAGAGAGAGAGAGAGAGAGAGAGAGAGAGAGAGAGAGAGAGAGAGAGAGAGAGAGAGAGAGAGAGAGAGAGAGAGAGAGAGAGAGAGAGAGAGAGAGAGAGAGAGAGAGAGAGAGAGAGAGAGAGAGAGCAGTCATGAATGTGTGTAGCAGAGGAGAGATAAAAATAAATGAGAGCTGGTGTGTGTGTGTGTGTGTGTGTGTGTATTCATCTAGTTGTATTTTACAGGGCTTGAGCAACGCTCGTATGGCCCCGTCTCCATATCAACATTTATTTTATCATTCATCCTTAGTGCTTAGTGCTGGCCGAAGCCACCCCCCCGGGAGGGGGGTCACAAATCCCCGGCTAACACCCCGTACCCATTCACTGCTGGGTGGACAGGGTCTTGGGTTTTAAGAAGACCGCCCGTCTGTCTTCGCTCCGCCCGGGGATCGAAACCGGGACTTCTCGGTTGTGAGCCGAGCGTGCTATCCCTTACACTACGGAGTTCCCCGAACTCCGTGCGTGTGTGTGTGTGTGTTTGTGTTTGTGTGTGTGTTCTGGGTCATCCCGTGTGAGTGCAAGACATGCGGGGGTACAATGACTATGAGGAGGGAAACAAGGTGTTAAGGTTCGAAAGAGAGAGAAAAGAGAGAAAAGAGGAGAGAGAGAGAGAGAGAAGAGAGGGGAGAGAAGGAAGAGAGAGAGAGAGAGAGGAGGAGAGAGAAGAAGAGAGAAAAGGAGGAGAAGAGAGAAGGAGAAGAGAGAGAGAGAGAGAGGAGAGAGGAGAGAGAGAGAGAGAGAGAGGAGGAGAAAGAGAGAAAAGAGAGAGAGAAGAGGAGAAGAAGAAGAAGAGGGAGAGAGAGAAGAAGGAGGAGAGAGGAGAGAGAGAGAGAAAAGAGAGAGGAGAGGGAAGGAAGAGAGAGAGAGAAAGAGAGAGAAGAAGAGAGAGAGAAAGGGGAGAGAAAAGGGAGAGAAGGGGAGAGAGAAGAAGGAGAAGGAGGAGAGAGGAGGAAGAGAGAGAGAGAGAGAGAAGAACAGAACAAAACTATTGACGATTGGGGGAAAAAGGTTTTTGCCGCTCCCGGGACATCGCGTGCGGGGCGGGTTTTTGTCACCTCTGTACCGTGTTGGCCCCTTTTTTTTCCCCACTAAATTGTGTTGTTTTAAATTGTTTTTTATATTTGATTTTTTTTCCCCTTTTTTGTGAAAGGGGTAATAAATGATTTTTAAAATTTTTCTAACTATTTTTTTTTCTTTATTTTTTACAACCCATGCATTTGTACAAGGTATTCTACGATGATCTCTGCATTTCTTTACTATTCTATCATTCTTTATCTTTTTCAAACCATTTGTACAAGGTAATATACGATGATCTCTGCATTTATTTATTATTATATTTTTTCTTTATATTTTTCAACCCATTGTACGTCTAAACAGTAACAAATCAACTGCTTTTACTTTTCATACATTATTTTTAGTTTGATATTTCCTCTTTTAACATTATCTCATAACAAGAAATGATGCATTATTTCATCCTGATATTTATTTTCTGTGAACAAAGATTACTCTACTTCCTTACTTTGCTTTTATGAGCATTTTCAAGTCAAGTCTTCCCTATTGTATTCTTTCTTTTAAACTATTCCGTCACAGTCATAGGGAGGATAAAGCACTTCATTATAGTGAGAACGTATTATAACATTTTATTTTATTAAATTCAAGATGACAACGATATGGGGAAATGATGTCCTAATTCTTTGGTCTTCGTTTGCTTTCACTATAGCTATTCGAGGTAAATAAAATAAAAAGCACTACGGACATAGATATTTCAGGCGTGTTCTTTGATGCTGTTTCCTGCTTTAAGTGCTGCTTGTTTTTTTACGAGCAGTGTGTTCTTATTTGTTTCAAAATTTTAGAGATAACATAAAAAAATCAAATGCTTCCTAAGAATCTTGACTTGGAAAATCTAAAAAAAAATTTTAAAAAATTGGGAGACTTGGAAAAATAAAAGGAAATTAAAAACCCTTTTCATTTGTTGATATTTAGAATAAAAAAAACAGGGGTTGTGTGTTTGAGGCAAGACACTTCATCACCAGCCGCATGCAACAGCCGCATGCAACAGCCGCATGCAACAGCTGCATGCAACAGAAAAAAAAATGTATCAGAACGAATAAGACATTTTTGTTGGGTATTGAAATCGAGTAGGAAAAATATGCTTTACCGTAGAGTGCCTCAGCTTATTCATGAAAGTTTTACACAAGTCAGAAAAAAGAGGTTACGACTCTAAATGGAGTGGAGAGCAAGTGGAGCTGATGGACGGTGTTACAGTGTGTCGTGCCATCAACGCAGCCAAGCGTTTCAAACTTTACCATGAGAGGAATTTTTGCAAACTCTAAAACACCAAAATACCTTGGGTCATCTTCGCCAAGTGAAAAAAATATTGCTGTGTGAATAGTGAGTCCTTTTTCTGATCGTCAATTGGGATTCCGTAAACGGAGATCCTCTGGCGATCTTGTAGCTTTCCTGATTGAATTTATTGTTGGTCATCTTCTCTTATAGGAATATCGATGAAACTTTTTTTTTTTTTTTTTTTTTTTTTTTACATTTGTGCCTATGCCCTGTAGGCATGGGGGCCCGGGCTCGGATGTAGGCCTGGGGTTCACTTTTGGGGCCCGATGGTAGGCTCTGGGGGTTCACTTGAGGCTCTGATGGTTGGGCCCGCCCGTGGTGGCGCAGGGAGATTCTTATAGTGAGGCCTGTGATTTAGGCTCATGCCCGCCCCCTGTGCCTCCGATCACTCGCAAAACGAAGTAGATTGATGGGCGGGCATGTGGGGTTTTTCTTAGGCCACTCGACGGTGCAGAAAAAGATTTGGTTTTTCTCGGGGAATGAAATCGGGTCACCGAGAAAGCCATTTTGGAACCCAACCACTCCCCACTGCCCCCCAAATTTATAATGTTCACAAATTTTTGTGTTGATTTGGTGTTGATTATTTGTGGTGTGTGTTTTGTGTGTGTGGTGTGATTGTGCTTTTGGGGTGTGGGTTGTGTGTGTGATTGTGGTTTTGATTGTGTGTGTGATTTGTTGTGATTGTTTTTATGGTGGTGTGTGATTGTGTGTGTGATTGTGTGTGTGTGTGTGTTATTTTCGTATACTATTAGTATTATTTTCGATATTTTACGATATTTTTGTTTCTTTAAAATATCCTATTTTGCGAGCCCATAAATGGCTTCCTTATCATACTAATTTAAAAATTTAAACTTGCTTTAAAATATACTTTACAATTATTTTATATATAAATTTGTACAAAAAAGTTTTACCTTTCTCTTCAACACCAGAAAAAAAAAAATGTATTACATATTCAGGATGTAAAACCTAACACCCAGTAATACCTTTTGTAAATACTAATTACACCCCACACCACAACAAAACACATACACAAAGTAAATAAATAAATCCACATACAGTAACGAAAACAAAAAGCTCAAACGTACATAACGCATCATCACTAGATACTCCCAGCTATAAAACCCACATACCTCATCATGCACATTATGTAGAAAAACATAAACATAGATGCTCATACATATACATACATACCTTAACGTACAATTTTCATTGTAAAAAAAAAACAGAGTTTTTTTAAAATTTTTTTTTTAAAAAAGTAGATTTGTTTATAAAATTTTAGTGGTCTGGCAGCGAGTTCCCCAGTTTTGGGGCCGGTGTGCGTGGCAAGTGTCTGTTTTACGAAAGCATCCTTTACTAAAAAAGACAAAGAAAAAGGGCGTTGAGGGGGGTACTTCTAATATTGACTTGTCAAAAAAGGCATGTCCAGGGGCCTACGACAACAAACCCGTCTTTTTTTATCAACAAAAAGGGGGGGGGGGGTGTCCTTCGGCCCCACCACCTGTGTTTGGTGGGCCGAAGGCCCACCAAAACAGACTCTCAAGATAGCCCCTTCTAACTTTCTGAAATCATGGATGTAGAAATTATGTATAACGCCAACCATTCACATCACCCCAAGCCATCACTCACCATTACCCATCACCCCCACCCATTCACTCCCCATTTACCATCATCCCCCCCCCATTCAATCACCCCATAACCCATACCACACATCCCATTCATACCCATACTAGCACCCCCCACCTATTCTCACCCACACCTTCACCCCAAACCCATCACCCCACACCACCCATTCACTCACCATCACCCCACACCCATTACCACCACCCCCCAACCATTCACTCACCCCACCCACAGCAGGTTTCCTCAATTCTCGGCAACCCACTTTTTTTTTCACAATTCTCGCGAATAGGCTACTAAAATAAAAAAATAAAAAAGTGATCGTATCATCTATAAGTGGCCTTTAAACCTCCCCTGGTCGACCTGGTTCCAAAAACTGTGCCATATGATGGGATCCGCCACGGGGGGCGGAAACCCTATTACCACACCACACACACACACACACACACACACACACACACCACAACACACACACACCACACACACATCACACACACACACACACACACACACACACTTTCGCTCTATTTTATTATAGATAAGGAGTAGCACAATCATTAGTGACTCGAGTAGGTTGGCTATAAGAGGAGAGCAAGAGTAGGAATACACAAGAATGACAAACTGATTACAACTGCGATTCCATCTTGCTTTCCAAAAGAGTCATATTCTAATCACCGAGGTGGTTAATGCCTTGTAGTTTTTCTCTGACATGTGATTAGTATATCAGTTAATTCATTATAAAAATACTGTGTAAATTTCCTGGCAGTTGGTCAGGTGATACTGATGCACATACGTAAAGGCCATTTGGAAATTAACTTCCACAACAACCCATTTAAGTAGTATCTGAATAACATCAAGTTAGTAATAATGAAAGACTTATAAACATCAGATATGTATAAAAGCAAACTCCTCCCCTTCTGTAGTTCTACATGTATAAAAAACTATACCTGGAAGCTGGTAAATAATGAAGAATATTGCGATTTAATCTCTTTTCTTGAAAAGACATAACATGTAGATAATTATTGACATATAACATTGATCTAAAATGACTGGGAAGTTAGATGAAAAACTTTTAATATTAAAAACAAAAGTTGGACAATATTTCAGAATGTAGGTTTCTGTTCTGATCACTTAAGACACTTTGACCTAGATTGTGGTTCAGTGAAAAGTTCTGAAATTTACAAAAATAACTCAACATCAATGTCACTGTTGTGTTGTCGTACTGAGAAACTAAGGGTTTCATAAAAAAGAGTATCCAAAAAAGTAATTGAATGTAGAAAATGGATTATATATTTATGAAATAAAGTTATGAAATTAGGTATCACATAAAAAATGGAAAAAAGTTAGAATTAGCATCGTTGTCATCCATCTGATAAGCTGTGTTTCGTATAAAGAACAAATAACTAAATACATGTACAGCTCATGTACTCCCACACCACACTCCAATTATTTTTTTTAGACCCGGAGACTCCTTCTTACCACCGTATGACGTGATCTTCTCGACAAACCCTTCATCAGAGCGAGCAGCGAAAAAAAATATGGTTGCAAGGAACGGCAGTGGCGGCCGGCAGCAGCAACAGCAGGCAGGTCCTCACAGTTCCAAGGTGACTGTTGGGACCGCCTCCCACAGCTCTCGCGGGTAGGCGCCCCGTTCAGCACTAGACTGCCGACCCACAACCTCCTGACCCCAATTCTTTCTCGGAACAAACAAGCTTCAGTGTGGCCGAAAAGTAGGCGATAATTTCATTCCGCTCTGGTTTGTTTAAGCAAAGGAAGTTGTGTTTCTCTTCTTTGTGAAGCGCGCCACAGGTTCGTCGTTGCTGAAATCCTTGTTTCTCTCAGTTATGTTGCATTACATGACCAGCTCCCTGTCGCCGTAACGCAAGAAACGAGCAACAATGGGGCGGGCGCGCTGATCCGTCCGCTGTCCCACCCGGTAGGCTCATTCCAACGTCAGGTTGTTAGATGCAGCTTGAGGGGCTAACACTGTTTTGACCTGTTCGCTGCCTGCTACCAGTTTCTCCTTACAGGCCTTTTACTCTATTCCCGGTGGATAGCCACGTTGTTCGTCTACTGTAGTCTTCTAAGTAATTACAGCGGTCTTCTAAGTCACCAATGGTCTCACCTGCCGTGTTGCAACGATTCTTCAAATCTTGTATGGTAGTTTTGTCCGCTGCTTTCTCCTTCTCTAGCTTCTTTATCTCGGTCTTGACTCTTGAGATCAACCATCTCATCTTGGGTAAATTCGAGGCTCATCTTCAATTCACCCACCGTAGACTCCAGTGAGCTAACTTTACCATGTACTTGCTTCATCATGATATCCAATGCACCTTTGTATGCTTGATCCTGAGTTGCAAGCAGAATCTTGGTCATCTCCAAATCCATGTTTCAGCAGGATTTGGGTGCAGGCTTCAGCAGCTAGGTAGTTTGTTTTCTATGACGTAACCGTGTCTTCGACGCCGATAAAGTAGTTATTTAGTTTTTTCCTTGGTGTTATATAAATCACTCACACTTTACAGTGTTACCATACCAACTTATTTGGTCCGTACTACACTGGTATGCTTGTGGATGTAATGTAAAACCTTGAAAAATTGAAAAATCCCGAAGCAAAGCTTCTGTGTATCGTCAGGCCGGTGACCTAGGAATGAATAATGGGTGTGGGTATGGGTGTGCTATGTGTGTGTGTGTGTGTGTACATATGCATAAACTGGCTGAGTCGCGCGTTCTTCTTAGCTCCCCACTAACAGGGTACCCAGCTCAGGGCCTGTGCGTGACCACTTAGCCTGCATTTTAACATTCCATACTTTAATACCTTTTACCCTTTTTCCCCCACCCTCCGCTTGGCCTTTCTGATCACAACCCTAGTTTCCCATTCTTTCTATATCGCCTCAGTTAAGTGCGGGAACCTAACTGCTGTGCTTTCCTTTCCTTCCTGTAAGAGACAGATCAGTCTGTCTGCAGAGTGTTTCACAGAGTAAAGAGTATGTCATGTGGGGGCGTAGGTACCTGCATCCCACATCCTTATCCAGCATCAAAGCGACCAAGTTTTGCATCACCTGTGTTTGCTCATGTCTTGTGTAAACATAGAGATGGAATCAAAAAAGCCTTATCTCTTGAACCTCACGCACTTCATATTTATGCCTCAAGTCCTGCACTATATATTCAAGAGCTCTCTGAAGTTTCTTTCATCAACAGGACGTCAGCGTATTGCTCCTTGCGTCTATCCAAATATCCTGGATACCAGGATGGCATATCCTGGAAACAATCATGGATGCCCCTGTGCACACACATATGCCACACCCACCTTCGTCGGCCACCGTGACTTTGTCGTACAATCACCGTGCATAGAAGTATAACCACCGTACATTGCCGTACAACCACCGTACATTTCCGTATCGCCACTTTTTTTCTTCGCATTCCTTATTCATTTTCTGCTTGAGACACATCGTTTACTTTCTGCCACGAAATTTTGTCTTTTCGTTGATCGTTTTCCCAGAATGTATCTTTTTATAATGCTATGTGGTTCCCTTTCCTCTACTCGCTAACGAAATATTATTCGATCTGATATTCATTAATTCTTTGTGAAGTTGTTTTTTCATCTCAACCATACCATTAGAAAGCTTAGACTCGCATCCACAGTAATAGTTCCACACTTGCGGTTTGTTATATATTTAAACCTTGACACTTTTACCTTCCAGCTTAACTTCCTGTCTCTCTACAGTTTCTAATACTCCTCAGTGACAGACAATTCTGACAAATGTAGCCATGGAGCCACAAGTGTCTCTGAGGGCCCGTGTGGGCTGCTCCAAACGCAGCTTCCTGACGTTGAACCCAGAAGGGAAAAACAGTCCGCGCCTCACTCTCTAATTAGCTCACCTGTGTAATGCAAGAAGCAGTTTTCTGCTATGTAAGAACTGCGTATTTTACAATTGAGGTGATATTTTGAAATTTAATTTGCATTGTAAAATGTCAGACAATTCCGGTGACAGCTTTTAGACTTTCATGGACTCAGATCGATAAAATGCCCGCTTTTACCATCACTATTATCTAGATTTATCTAAAAATCCTCTCATCTTTCCTTATTTATCCCTGACTAGTGTTGTAAAAGTCTGATCATTTGCAATCAAACATATAATTAGAATTTTATGTGTATAAAAAAACCCTATTATTCTGTGTTAGGTGATTAGGCCGTGCCAGGCACAATTGTTTTGTGGAACAAATAGCTGCCGCTCCCCCAAAGATATGTGTTTCGCGTACCCTGCTTTAAAGTTTGGCAAAACAGTATTGGTATTGGAGTCAGTTATTTCGCTTTAGCTTGGCCTTCCCTCCACCTGTGTTCGAGGAGCAGCAACACAACGCAGTACACGTGTAAAACTAGGCGAGTTGTGATTTTAAGGAATCTTTCTCAATGCAGTTTTGCTGGTCGGTTATTTCCTAGCGACATGAACTCATGTTGCAACATTTCATGTATAAAGACAGTATATAGGTTGGCAAGGATATCAAAGCATTATCTTGGCCGGGAAGAAAAAGGCTCCTCATATAATCATTTCACATACTTATAACATCAATGACAGTCACGTGAATTTAAACTTAAGAGTCCAAAAAGATGCGCATCTAATATACTATAGGAGTAGCCGTGCGTGTGTGTGTGTCTGTCTGTCTGTCTGTTTTGGGTAGCCGAAACTGTAAATTCAATTTTGATGAGAGTAGATTAAAAGAATCGCAATATAAATTGTAGGTGGTAAGCGCTGGTCCCAATGCGATTGAATCATTTTGAAGTGGGTGTTTGGACTAAAGGACCACTTTAGGAGTATTAGATACATGAAAAAACTCTGCGGTTACGTCTTGCCGCCTTCCACAAAATCAGGTAGACTCATGGACGTTTGTGTGCGTGTGTGAGTGTAGTGTTGTGTGGAATCACACGGAAATACAAAGGGTTGGGAATCACAGGCAAAAACGTGGTCTACCCCGAGGCACTTTGACCATTGACCAACGACAGCAACAACCACGATTGGAGTTGGCAATAAACATGCTGTTGTTGTTAATATATATATACTACAAACATCAATACAGGATCCGAAGGGCCCACAAGCAATGTTTAATCTAATCACTAAGCGAGTGGAAGCCAAGAGGAAATATAATCATAGGTGAACTTTTTTTCGCAACACAAGTATTCGTGTAAATATAATTTTATAATTCCTTGAAAATGCTCCAATAAATCATAAAGCCAAAAATACTGTTGATAATAATGGTTGTGCGGGAAAAGTTTTAAAGTAATCGTCAAGACCTTTTTTTTTGCCGTAATAAATATGTTGAATGTTCATTTCAAAACACATAACCACAAAAAAAATAATTCATTCCACGCCTTATTTCCGTAAAACACAACTTTTGTAAAAGGCGGGAAAAAAAGTGTCATCTCACAACAGGCCCACGAATATTATTGATGATCGTCATAGAGAGGTCACCGAGAGAGAAAGAGAAGAGAGAGAGAGAGAGACGAGAGAGAGGAGATGAGAGACGCGAGAGAAGAGGAGGAGAGAGAGACGAGAGAGAGACGAGGAGAGAGAGAGAGCGGAGGAGAGATAACACGAGACTAGAGAGAGAGAGATGCTGGAGGCCTCAAGAATCTGCTATATTCACTCTACTTCATCCCCAAACACCCACCCACCATTCCAACAACCACCCACCCCTGTTCCCACCCAACATCCACCCACCATCATCTCGCCTATTGGTCTGATACGTGTGCAAACTTCTCTGGAAAAAGGCCACAGCCTTATGCACTGCCACCCATCAAGGATGCATGTGTATACCATATCGCAACACAAAAAATCTATCAGAAACACCCAAAACTTACAGTACTATGTGTATTGCCTAGGTTTACGTGTATTTCTATTAGCGCAGGAGAGAGGAAGAGCCTTGGGATGACGTCACCGAGCCATGTGCCGTCGTCTGCCGGTAGCCAAGCAGCGTTTTTCGAAGCTCGGGCCGAACTTACAGATTTTATTGCGGATTATTAAAAAACGGCTGACGGATGCAAAAAGTGACAAACATATTGTTGTATACACTCGAAAGGCTAATACTTAATACATAAAATCAGGAATGATGCAATGGTCTGGACGATTACTTTAAGCTGTTTTAAAAAATAGAAGAAGTAGTTATGAAAAATAGCCTTGTGTTATAAATACAATTTTTTTTTTTTGAGAAAAAAGGAAATATAAAGACCGTTAAAGAAAAATTATATGCAGAATAGATTATTTCTCTTAATTATATTACCAGAGTCAGTATCACATAACTAATTAACTATATATTGTATGACCAGAATATCAGCTAACTTACACACATTTTTTTTTCTGAGGATGGTGATAGCGGATATTTTTACTACCAAAAATAACTAGGTAATATTATCATCAGAGTAAGTAGGACTCCGCGTAACATAAGAGCAGGTGAAGCTTTCTTTGTATAGAATGCGTGACGGGTGACGTACTAGACAACTAAATATTCTCTCAAACTAATTAGTATTGCAATTATACTGTTGATGCAAAGGGAGGTTTTTTTTACACATCAAAGAAACTATGGGTCTTAAGAAGGAATATTACGAACAATTAATGTATATATATATATATATATATAATTTTTTTTCTTTCTCGAAGAAGTCTGTCGTCTGTCTGTCTGTCTGTCTGTCTGTTCTGTCTGTCTGTCTGTCTTTCTGTCTGTCGTCTGTCTGTCTGTCTGCTCTGTCTGTCTCTGTCTGTTCTGTCTGAACTTCTGTTGCCTGCTGCTGCCTGCATGCCTGCCTGCCTGCCTGCCTGCCTGCCTGCCTGCCTGCCTTGCCTGAGACTGCCTGCCTGCCTGCCTGCCTGCCGCCTGCCTGCCTGCCTGCCTGCCTGCCTGCCTGCCGCTTGCCTGCCTGCCTGCCTGCCTGCCTGCCGCCTGCGCCGCTGCCTGCTGCCTGCCTGCCTGCTGCCTGCCTGCCTGCCTGCCCTGCCTGCCTGCCGCCTGCCTGCCTGCCCTGCCTGCCTGCCTGCCTGGCCTGCCTGCCTGCATGCATGCCTGCCTGCCTGCTGCCTGCCTGCATGCATGCCGCCTGCCTGCCTGCCTGCCTGCCTGCCGCCTGCCTGCTGCCTTCTGACTGCCTGCCTGCATGCCCTGCCTGCTGCCTTGCCTGCCTGCCTGCCTGCAGCCTGCCTGCCTGCCTGCCTGCCGCCTTCCTGCCTGCCTGCCTGCCTGCCCTGCCTGCCCTGCCTGCCTGCATGCCTGCACTGCAGGCCTGCCTGCCTGCGCTGCATGCCTGCTGCCATGCCTGCCTGCCTGCATGTCCTGCCTGCCTGCCTGCCTGCCTGCCTGCCTGCTGCCTGCTGCCTGCCTGCCTGCCTGCCTGACTGGCCTTGCCTGCCTGCCTGCCTGCCTGCCTGCCGCTGCCTCCTTGCCTGCCTGCCTTCCTGCTGCCTGCCTGCCTGCTGCCTGCCTGCCCGCCTGCCGCCGGCCTGCCTGCTGCCTGCCTGCCTGCCTGCCTGCACTGCATGCCTGACTGCCTGCCTGCCGCCGCCTGCCTGCCTGCATGTCCTGCCTGATTGCTGCCTGCCTGCCTGCCGCCTGCCTGGCCTGCTGCCTGCCTGCCTCCGCCTGCCTGCATGCTGCCTGCCTGCCCCTGATGCCTGCCTGCCTGCCTGCCTGGCCGCCGCCGCCTGCCTGCCTGCCGCTGCCTGCCTGCCATAGCCTGCCTGCCTGCCTGCCTGCCGCCTGCCTGGCCTGCCTGCCGCCTGCCGCCTGCCTGCCTGCCTGCCTGCCTGCCTGAATGCCTGCCTGCCTGCCGCCTGCCTGCCTGCCTGCCTGCCTGCGGCCTCGCTGCCTGCCTCCTGCCGCCTGCCGCCTGGCCTGCTGCCTGCCGGCTAGCCTGCCGCCTGCCTGCCTGCCTGCCTGCCTGCCGCCGCTGCCTGCCTGCCCTGCCTGCCTGCCTGCCTGCCTCCTTGCCTGCGCCTGCCTGCCGGCCTGCCCTGCCTTGCCTGCCTGCCTGCCGCTGCCGCCTGCCTGCCTTGAACTGCCTGCCTGCCCGCCTGCCTTCCTGCCTGCTGCCTGGCCTGCCTGCCTGCCCTGCCTCGCCTGCTGCCTGCCTGCCTGCCGCGCCTGCCTGCCTGCCGCCTGCCTGCCCGTGCTGCCTGCCTTGCTTGCCTGGCCTGCCCTGCCTGCCTGCCTGCCTGCCGGCCTGCCGTGCCTGCCTGCCTGCCTGACTGCATGCCTGCCTGCTGCCTGCCTGCCGAATGCCTGCCTGCACTGCCTGCTTGCCTGCCTGCCTGCTGCCTGACTGCTGCCTGCCTGCCCGCCTGCCACTGCTCTGGCCTGCCTGCCGGCCTGCCGCCGGTCCTGCCTGCCTGCCCTGCCCGCTGCCTGCCATGCCTGCCGCTGCCGCCTGCCTGCCTGCCTGCTGCCTGCCTTCCGCCGCCTGCCTGCTGCCTGCCTGCCTGCCTGCCTGCCTGCCGGCCTGCCTGCCGGCCTGCCTGCCTGCTGCCTGCCTGCCTGCCTGCATGCTGCCTGCAGCTGCCTGACGACTGCATGCCTGCCTGCCTGCCTGCAGCCTGCCTGCTGCCTGCCCTGCCTGCCTGCCTGCCTGCCGCCTGCCTGCCTGCCTGATGCTGCCTGCCTGCCTGCCTGCCTGCCTGCCTGCCTGCCTGCCTGCCTGCCTGCCTGCCTGCCTGCCTGCTGCTGCCTGCCGCGGCCTGCGGCTGGCCTGCCTGCCTGCCGCCTGCCTGCCGCCTGCCTGCCTGCCTGCATGCCTGCCTGCATGCCTGCCCTTGCCTGCCGCCTGCCTGCCTGGCCTGCCTGCCTGCCTGCCTGCCTGCCTGCAGCCTGGCCTGCCTGCCTGCCTCGCCTGCCTGCCTGCCTGCCTGCCGCCTGCTGCCTGCCTGCCTGCTGCCTGCCTCCTGGCTGCCTGCATGCCTGCTGCCACTGCCTCATGCCTGGCCTGCCTGCCTGCCTGCCTGCCCTGCCTGACCGCCCGCCTGCCTGCCTGCCTAGCCTGGCCGCTGCCTTGCCTGCCGCTGCCTGCCTGCCTGCCTGCCTGCTGCCTGCCTGCCTGCCTGCCTGCCCTGCCTGCCTGCCTGCCTGCCTGCCTGCCTTGCCTGCCTGCCTGCCGCCTGCCTGCCTGCCTGCCTGACCTGCCTGCTGGCCTGCCTGCCTGCCTCGCCTGCCTGCCTGCCTGCCTGCCTGCCTTGCTGCCTGC
>JACEEZ010025406.1:50000-52500 GCA_016584305.1 Chionoecetes opilio | reverse complement strand
CAAACACACACATCTCTGCATCACACATTTCTATACATCACAACACCGTGAGGCCAAACAATCACCACCACCACCGCCGCCCCACCACCACCACAACCACCACCACTACCACCGCCACCACCGCCAACACCACCAACCACACAACCACCACAAGGGGGGTCGATCGGAGGGAAGGGTTGCATTCATAGCCATTAGATTGAATGTTTACCCATCTAAGTATACATTATTCGTACGGCCGTTTACAATGCCAGATTAGCCCAACACAGTGCCATTAGTTACAGGACAACTGGCTATTACCGATTAACGTTAACAAAACAAATATATATGTATGCCTTAAGTATTGAAAATTTATTGTCCCATGTGTTGGTTACATTTATCCGTCAGGGTTATGGTTGCGGTCAATGGTAGGAGTACGTTTTTCTGCGAAATTCAATACTGTGTAATACGGCTGCTAGGTCCAACAAGCCAACTGTTAAAGTCGCCGTTATGTGGATGATCAAGCGGCAAAGTAAAGTTGTCAGCGTTGTGGGGGGAAAGTTTGCTACAGTAGAAGTGTGTCCTGGCTTGCGGCGACTCTCCTTTCCACCTGTGTACCGAGGGGCTCATAATCACCCACGGGATCCTTATTGCAACTATAAAACAAATGTTCGCTAGCTCAAAGGTTAATAGACGATAGTGAATCCTAACCTAGAAGAATATAGATGTACAGGGTGTCCCAAAAGTCCACTATACACTTTTCATAAATCATAAAAAATACACAAGAAAACTGAGTTAATTCATATTTTTAGCAATCACAAAGAGTCGTTGCAGTTTACTTGCAATACCGTACACATCGTTTCCAAAGACGTAAGATAGCGTAGCTCTCCACATGAGCACTCATTTCGACAACCTTCAGCCACCTTCGGACGAGGCCTCTCGACGTTGCAGCATCTCTTCCCGACTCGCTGCAGGCCGTGCGGATTCTTCCCAAGGCTCGACCGGTCACGGGGCTTAGTGGCATACACCCCATTGCTTTTGATATAGCCCCCACAGTAAAAGCACAAGGTGTTGAGGTTTTGGGAGCGCGGAGAGCCCATCGAGGGGACCAAAGCGACAGATCCATCGGTCGAGTAGAAGAAGAGGTTGCTGTGCCACAGCTTCAGGCGAGGAGTGACCTTGCTAATGTCTTTTTAAACAAGACGGAGCCCTCTACCCACTTGCCAGGTTAGTGAGCGATTCCTGAACATCAAGTTTCCGGACCGATCGACGGTCGAAGGGGGTCCCCTCGAATGAGCTCCGCTTATCCCTCCATGACTTTCACATCTATTGGACTTTACTGGGGGTATATCAAAAAGCAAGGGGTATGCCACTCAGCCCCGTGACTGCACAGCTTGGAGGAAAGAATCCGCACGGCCTGCCAGCGAGGTCGGGGAAGAGATGCTGCAAAAGTCGGAGAGGGCCTGCGTCCGAAGGTGGCTGAAGGTTGTCGAAAAATGGAGGTGCTCATGTGGAGTATTACAGCTAGTCTTCAAGGGGTTGGAAGTGAATGGCAAGCTATTCAAGGTAAAACTGCAATGACTCCTTTAGTTGAATGATAAAATATGAAACAACTCAGTTTTCGTGTATTTTTATGAATTTATAAAAGTGATACAGTGGACTTTCGGGAACCCTGTATGTATGTGAAATAAAGAGATACAGAGTATGAGAAGTATTATTGATGAGAAATTTTGGTTAATTTTTTTAAATTTTTTTACGGAAAATTTTGTTTAAAATTTTTTTTTTCAAAAAACCAAACATAATCCACAAAAATAATTCTTTTCCCCCTTTTTTCCGAAAAAACACAACTTTTTGTAAAAAGCGGGGGAAAAAAATTTTTCACCCCAAACGGGCCCACAATTTATTGATGATTTTTTTGGGGGGTTTTCACCGGAGAAAAAGAGAAGAGAAAGAGGGAGAAGAGAGAAAAGAGGGAGAGAAGAGAGAAAGAGAGAGAGAAGATAGAGAGAAGGAGAGGAGAGAGAGAGAAAAGAGAGAAAGAGAGAGAGAGGAGAGAGAGAGAGAGGAGAGAGAGAGAAAGGGGAGAGGAGAGAGAGAGGGCTGAGCCTTCAGAATCTGCTTTTATTCACTCTTTTCATCCCCCCCCCCCAACCAACAACCCCCCCCCTTTTCCCACCCCCCCCCCACCATACTTTTCCCCATTGGTCTGATACTGTGCAAACTTCTCTGGAAAGGCACATTTTTCTTGCTCCCCATCAAGTTTCTTGTATACCATTCGAAAAAAAAAAACTATAAAAAACCCCAAAAATTTCAGCTATGTGTATTGCCTAGGTTTCGGTATTTCTTTTACGCAAGAGGGGAAGAGCCGGGGGAGACGTCACCGGCCTGGTGCCGCGTCTGCCATTTTCCAGCGCTTTTTCAAAGCTCGGGGAACTTACAGTTTTTGATTGCGGTTATTAAAAAAAAAAAAACCGGCTGACGGTGAAAAAAGTGCAACATTTGTGATACAATCGAAAATGGATCT
>JACEEZ010025406.1:12500-45000 GCA_016584305.1 Chionoecetes opilio | reverse complement strand
GGGGAAGAGATGCTGCAAAATGTCGGAGAGGCCTGCGTCCGAAGGTGGCTGAAGGTTGTCGAAAATGGAGGTGCTCATGTGGAGATATACAGCTAGTCTTCAAGGCGTTGGAACGTGATGGCAAGTATTGCAAGTAAAACTGCAATGACTCCTTTGTTGATGCTAAAAATATGAATAAACTCAGTTTCTCGTGTATTTTTTATGAATTTATTAAAAGTGTACAGTGACTTTTGGGACACCCTGTATGTATGTGAAATAAAGAAGTGATATCAGAGTATTGATGAAGTATTATGATGAGAAATATAACCAATAACTATAATGATAATGATGGGATTATGATAATGATATAAATAAAGATACAGGTAATGGTAGTGATAATAACAAATATAGTAATAATAATGTTGATAATGATATTGATAGGACTACTGATAGTGATGTAAATAGAGATAAAAGTAATGGTGATAATAATAACAACGATAATAATAATATAGATGATAATAATGTAGTTACTTCGTATTGTGGACAGAGGACGGCTTATTCCCCTCAGATCACATGACGGACACTATTTATGCCCGAGCCAATGCCAATAATACATACCCGTGCAACGTACCATCATGTAACACTCTAATATGAACCATGTGGAAAATTGCCAAGGTTCTGACCCGAAATGTTTACTAAATGATAAACCGGAATGTGTTTTCTTTAGACATTTCACCAAAAGGACGATTAGGAGAATAAATAGCCGATGTGATTATTTTCCTTTGGTTCATATCTTGGGAAAAGTATTGCCAGACCAGAGTTGCATTGCTGCGTGTGAAATGTGACACTGATGAAGAGGAGGAGGGGAAGAAGAAGAAGAAAAGAAGGATAAGAGCAGGACAAAAAGAGGAAACAGGAGGAGGGGGAGAAATATAACAATTACAATGATCATGATGGCAACAATGATGATAATAATACTAATAATTGTAATAATGATAACAATAACATTAATTACTTCATCTTGCATCACTGTCAGCATACCGAGGTCCCTGTCGCTTACATGGTTGGGGGAAGTCTGGGATGTTAGCATGAAAAAATAAGGAAGCTACATGAGACACTACTACATACTTTTTGAAGGATCTGCCACGTGTGTCAAGAATGATGAGTGTCTGTAATGTCACGGCCGCTCTTCGTGTCGGCGGGGCTCCCACCAGGGTTATTATGTCTGGCCCCGACGCCACCTGGACCGTGGCCTCCGATAGATCCTGGCCTGGGTCTGGAGTGATGGCGTAACAAGAGAAGGTGTATTTTCAGGTTTTCAGTGCATTGAAATGCTGCACTCTTACCCGATCTTACCAAGCTACCAGATGATATTCAGGAAAACTGAGCTTACCATCGTGTTCATCATACATTGCTGCATATCATGAGCGTAAATTAGTTACAGTAAGAAGACTTCATCTATATCAAGATAATTGAAGGAAAATAAGATACTGTATATCTTTCAGAGGCCACGCATACGTCCGTCACTATACTTGGCAACCAGCTTTGGACCGGCTACATGATCAATTCATCCCTGCCCCCCCCCCACACACACCCTTCTACTCTCCTCTCTCTCTCTCTCTCTCCTCTCGCTCTCGCTCTCGCTCTCGCTCTCGCTCTCTCGCTCTCCTCTCTCTCTCTCTCTCCTCCTCTCTCTCTCTCTCTCTCTCTCTCTCTCTCTTCTCTCTCTCTCTCTCTCTCTCTCTCTCTCTCTCTCTCTCTCTCTCTCTCTCTCTCTCTCTCTCTCTCTCTCTTTTTTTTTCAGTCTGTCAGTCAGCGGGTTCAGGTCAGGAAGAATGTTCACAAGAAGGTCCTGGGTTCTGGCTAAGGATCTGATTTACATTTTTGTATCCTGTGGATGACGGTGAAGCTTTAGAACCTTTAGTTCTGAGGGCCTTTAACTCTTAGCCTTTAGTGCTGAGGGCCTTTATCCCTTAGCCTCTAGTTTTGAGGGCCTTTTTATTATTTTGCCTTTAGTTGTGAGGGTCTGTAAGTCTTTGCCAGCACACACGTCAGTCTAGTAACAAAGTTTCTCCTTGTGATTTTCTGTCAAGTGCAATACGTTCGATAACAAAGGCTTGTCACTCACTCTTAATTAAAGACAGAGATCGAACTTAAAGAAGGAAAACTCACGTACACATAAATAGAGATGAAACAGAATAGTCAGAAGCACAATACGAGATCGATACCAGGATGAAACAGACAGAGACAAAGTGTGGATTCCCTCCCAGGTCGAGCCGAAGACGCCAAGACCACCAGACAACCCACCCTTTGGGGGGACGAAGAGAGCCAAACAATGTGGATCTTATTTCGCATGCAAAATACATCTCAGGTGACTTGTCTGGCACCGTATTTTTCTCCCGAAGGCCAAAATGCTCACCCAGTCGTTAACAAGGGCAAGGAAAGACTTAAAGATATTGATGGCATTATCGGCTGAAGTAATATTCAGAAGAAACTATTGTATTTTGTGTTGAATATGTGAAGGGAAGGGCAAAAGGAAAACTGATGAAAGGAGAAACAAAAGGGCGGGAGATGGAAAGACTGACAGACAGACAAACATGATGTAAGAAGTTAGAACTGTGGGTAAATATGAGAGGAAAATGGAAAAAAAGAGGATTAAGAGGACTGAAAGGAGGAAAAATGTACAAGTAATATAAGTATTTACAAGTTTTGAAGAATGATAACCCGCATTAGAGTTTGAGATGATACACAGCAAGAGAGATAAAAAAAGAGAGAGCGAGACGTAGATAGAGAAAAAACAGCATACCAAAATTAAATAAGCAAGCAATAATGTTTTAATCAAATAATCAGCTTAGTACTGGATTTTACAAATGCGTAATTTTATCCATTACAAGCCATCACCATTTTTTCTCAACACGCATCACTATTTACCACACCCGTCATCCATTATCACCATCATCACTATAATCACCTTTATCACCCCTAGGCACTGTTATCATATTGCAACATCACCACTACATGTTATATCCCCATTAATAGTGATCGTCCTTTACCCTTCACTATCAATAACGTCCCAGCCACCTCCATTACCCATTATTTTTCATTTATATTCACCTGGTATAACATAGGGTCAAGAAATAGGTGGATTTTAATGCATGTGACTATTTTATTTGTATGTTTTTTTAGTATATGAATCTGCTAATGTAAATAAGTAAGTAAATACTTATTGCTATATAAATATACAAATGAAAAAAATATTAATAATAGCATAACAGCAAGTGTCTGTCGAGCAGAAGCTCCCTGGCAGGCAGATATCAATTAATATCGGTGCTTTCAGACATGCCTGAACCCTAGCTGTAGCAAAATTTAATCTTGACAATACTATGTTATGTAGTAGTAGTACTAGTGGATTTAGTGGTAGTAGTAGTAGTAGTAGTAGTAGTAGTAGAGGCAGTAGTAGTAGTGGTGATGATGTTAGTAATAGTTATGTTGATGATGACTATGATAATGACCAAAACAAGAGTACGTAATCAGACACGAAAATTGACCAAAGATAAAATTCAGTAATATACTAAAAAATTATTAATTATTATATTATGTAGCTCATACTATTCCCCGCCGTGTCTACCTGTAATAGTTATCCATGTATCTAATTACAATGAAGCAGGCTTATAAAATATCGTGAGTCAGTTCACACTACCTTGAAACACGACAACCCATGGTAGGATAGCACGTTCAGGCTAGTTATGATGACGGCGACAAATATTTAACCCAAGGATAATACAGTATTTCCATCTTCCTTGTAATATAGTACGTTAATAGTCAAAATAATAGATGGGTAATGTTACGGTGCGAGGAACAAAAAAAGATAACATAAAGGAATGAGGATCGTGAAGGCGAGTAAAAATACCTGAGCTACAGCTAAAACGCGGTTGCTTGAGCCAAAAATACTTCAGCTACACCTAAAAAGCGGTTGTTTGACCTCTACGCCGTAAGGTTGCAGCACCGTCGCTTTTCTCCAAACTTTAGCACACAGCCCTAAGACCTCTATATACTATTCATGGTTTAACCCTTGGTCGAGAGCAATGGCGCACCGAGGGGGAGGGGGGGCCATCCCGTCATTGGCCCCCCCCCTTTGGCAAACAATAAATAATAATAATTAATAATATAATATATATATATATATATAATATATTATATATATATAATATATATTATTATATATATATATATATATATATATATATATATATATATATATAATATATATATATATATATGTATATATATATATATATATTGTATATATATTGGCAGCCCCCCCTTTTCAATTTTCTGGGTACGCCACTGGGACTCGAGAGGGTGTGGCTGCTAGGTAATAGCAAAGACACTCTACAACAAGATACCTCACTCGCGGTCCCTCCAATGCAACTTCTGTTATCCGCCGACGGTGGCGCCGCCGTGCGGCAGGTGTTGTACCAGCCTGCTGGCCCATTCACTTGCTGCATATGACCAAAGAATATTCACTTCAACTGTTCGCCATTTAAATCTTTGCGAGTCAACATTTACCATTAAACATATCAATAGAAGCGCAATTTTATTAGCTTTCCATTGATATTTTTCGTTTTCTGATAAATGAATTACAACCATGCATACATTACCGATGAATGCATACATTGGAGAGACGCTGGAGAAAATCGAGGAGAGTCGCGCTGCCAGGCTGGCTGGGAACCGGGACCAGCACAGGGCTCTGTCACGCCGGACTAGAACCCTCCTGAGGAGAGACAAGGAGAGGTATGTCAGGAGTCTCGCTGAGGATGTCGAGGGTCATTTGAACGCTAATGACCTCCGACCCGCCTACCGAGCCCTGAAGAAGCTCCGTTCCAAGTCTCCTTCTCGGGCGAGTGCTATTCGAACAGCAGATGGGCGCCTCGTGTCGGACATGGATGGGCAGATGCCTCGTTGGGCTGAGTACTTTGGGCAGTTGTTCACGGTGGACCCTCCAACTGAGCAGCTTCACACCACTGGGTTACAGGCAGTGGATGCCGATCCTCCCATTGACGAAACCGCACCCTCTCTTGACGAAGTCAGAGAGGCTGTAGCAAAGTTGAAGGGTGGAAAGGCAGCTGGTGTTTGTAATATCAGTGCGGAGCTCCTCAAAGCTGGGGGTGAGGCCATGATCCGCGGGTTGCATGCTGTCCTGACTGCCGTGTGGCAATCAGGTACCATTCCTCCTGACTGGAAAAGGGGGCTGGTAGTCCCTATCTGGAAAGGGAAAGGGGACCGTCAGGACTGCAACAATTACCGCGGTATTACACTGCTCAGCGTACCAGGCAAGGTGCTTGCCCATCTATTGCTGACACGAATTCGCAGTCATCTGGTGAAGCATCAGAGACCTCAGCAGTCTGGGTTCACGCCTGATAAGTCAACAACGGACCGTATCCTAGCGCTTCGTGTCCTGGTGGAACGCCGACGTGAGTTTCGACAGGGGATGCTTGCAGCCTATGTTGATCTCAAGAAGGCGTTTGACTCAGTGCATCGTGAGTCACTCTGGGATCTTCTGCGACTTCGAAAGATTCCTGCAAGGACTATTCGTTTGATAACTGGTCTGTATTCTGGGACTGAGAGTGCTGTGAAGTGTGGGGCAGGTGTATCCAGCTTCTTTCCTGTGAATACAGGAGTGAGGCAGGGGTGCGTCCTTGCCCCATCACTTTTCAACGCTTGTATGGACTGGGTATTGGACAAGGTTGTAGATCAAAGTGATTGTGGAGCATCCGTCGGCAACACCAAGATCACTGATCTTGTTTTTGCCTATGATGCAGTAATCTTTGCTGAGTCGCAGGAGGTCCTGGTGATGGCTCTCGAGGCGCTGCACGAGGAGGCAAAGCCTTTGGGACTTGAGGTCTCCTGGCTCAAGACCAACGTCCAGGTATTTGGAGACTTACTAGATGAAGCAGTACAGTCTGTTCATGCGTGTGGCGAGGACATTGAGATCTTGGAAAGTTTTACATACCATGGTAGCGCAGTCCATAATGACGGCGGGTCACGTCAAGAAGTCTTACGACGGATATGCATAGCCCACGGTGTTATGGACTCGCTCAGCGGGAGTATTTGGCGTTGTCGGTACCTGTGCAGGAGGACAAAAATCCGGATCTTCAAGTCGCTTGTGATCCCTGTCTTACTCTATGGTTGTGAGACATGGACACTGAATAGTGACTTGAAGAGACGAATCAATGCCTTTGGTAATAAGTGTCTTCGCAGAATCATGGGGTATCGCTGGGATGATTACGTGTCAAATCAGCGATTGCACCGTGAGACTGAATCGAGGCCTATTACCTGCATAGTCCGTCAGCGCCAACTTCGGCTATATGGGCATGTGGCACGCTACCCTGAAACCGATCCTTCCCATCGGGTTGTATCTGTAAGAGACAATCCGGCGTGGAGGAGGCCAAGGGGGCGCCCACAAGGCTCGTGGCTGGGGCAAGTTGATGTTTCTTGTCGAGAGCTGCTTGGTATGGGAAAGGAGCCTGCATGGGAACTCGCGCGTGGTGACCCCCGGGAGTGGCGTCGTAGGGTGGGCGAGGCGACGCGCCCCCCGGCGTATGCCCCCAATGATTGATTGATTGATACATTACCGTTAACTAAATAAATAATATCATCAATCGGGTAAGTTTCCCGATTGATGATATTATTTATTCACTAATATATTTTGTTTTCTGATAAATGAATTAGCAACATGCATAAATTAGCGTTAACTAAATAAATAACATCATCAATCGGGAGAATTACCTGATTGATGATATTATTTATTTAGTTAACGGTAATGTATGCATGGTTCTAATTAATTGATCAAAAAACGAAATATATCAATGGAAAGCTAATAAAATTGCACTTCTATTGATATGTTTCATGGTAAATGTTGACTCGCAAAGTTTTAAATGGCGAAGAGTTGAAGTGAATAATAAGTTCATGCATATTTCTTCAGAGTCTCGTAATGGCATTTCTTTAGCGTTTTTTACTGTTTTTTATTTGATAATATTATAGAACAAACATTTACGAAGATAGCAGTATATCATATATACTGATAAACCATGGTCTATTTGATTTTCATTGATAGTCATATGCAGCAAGTGAATGGGCCAGCAGACTGGTTAACTCCTGCCGCACGGCGGAGGTCGATTTCACTCGCACCACAGGGCACCCCGGAGTGAGGTATCTTGTTGTAGAATGTCTTTGGTAATAGTGTGTTCGCGTAGGAGGAAAAGCAAGGAAGATATATAACATGATTAATACGATAATATACACAAATACACCACGTTCAGTATTATTATTTATTATTATTCCACGTATATTATTTATTATTATTATGTAGTATATTATTATTGATTCCTCGTTGTACCCAATATGTTCTGGTTTTTGCTCTTCTCCTGAATGTAAGACACTTGTATGTCAGACGTTGGAGGAAGAATGGATGGAGGACTTGTTATTAAAGGTTGATAAATCCCAGGAATCTTCTTTTGGCGAACTGTACCTTACTTCTGTACTTTCACGACTGCTATTCTCTCTTTTTCTCTCTCTCTCTCTCTCGTTATATATATATATATATATATATATATATATATATGTATATATATATATATATATATATATATATATATATATATATATATATATATATATATTATAATATATATATATATACATATATATATATATATATATATATATATATATATATATATTATATATATATATATATATAATATATATTTTTTTTTTTACATCTATGCCTATAGCCTCTGTAGGCAGTGACCTCCAGTGCTCGGATGGTAGGCCCTGCAAGCTCACTTGAGGGCTGTGATGATTGGGACTCACCCGTGGTGGTGCAGGCAGGATTTTTATAGTGACGCCTGTAATTAGAGGCTCATGCCGCCCCCCTGAGTCCTCCGATGCACTCACAATCGTGATGCACACAATGGAAAGTAGAGTTAATGGACAGGGCATGTATGTGTTCTTAGGCCACTCGACGGTGCATAAATATTTTAAATGGATTTATGGGTCTCACTCGGGATCGAACTCCGGTCTTCAAGAACGCCACACGGTGACGCTAACCACTCTGCTACCGCCTCTCCTACAACTCTCTCTCTCTCTCTCTCTCTCTCTCTCTCTCTCTCTCTCTCTCTCTCTCTCCTTCTCTCTCTCTCTCTCTCTCTCTCTCTCTCTCTCTCTCTCTCTCTCTCTCTCTCTCTCTCTCTCTCTCTCTCTCTCTCTCTCTCTCTCTCTCTCTCTCTCTCTCTCTCTCTCTCTCTCTCTCTCTCTCTCTCTCTCTCTCTCTCTCTCTCTCTCTCTCTCTCTCTCTCTCTCTCTCTCTCTCTCTCTCTCTCTCTCTCTCTCTCTCTCTCTCTCTCTCTCTCTCTCTCTCTCCTCTCTCTCTCTCTCTCTCTCTCTCTCTCTCTCTCTCTCTCTCTCTCTCTCTCTCATAATAAACAGGACTTAATTATATACGCATACTCATATTTTTATTATTTTTTTCATACTATTCCACATAATCCTAACTTTGACGTGTGGCAACAACAACAAAGTTAGTACAACCAACAGGAACTCCCGCAGGCAACGGCGTCCTGCCTCACTCGCTTTGAATCGGAAACTAGTCTTTTTTCTCTTATTTCCCTATATTGTTAATTTTTTCATTTATTTTGTATTTTGTGTATATATGTTTTTTTCTGACGAGTTTTGCAAGTTTTTTTTTGTTTTTTTTACATACAAATCCAGCTTGACAGACAACGAAAAAATCATATTTTCAACTTACTGTAATAAGAATATAATATTTTACTCGCAATATTAGTTTTTGTTTATATTTTTATACATTTCGGCCCATAGTAATTGTAAGCAGTATGACCTACAGTGGTGGGATAATAAATAGGCCCTGGAGGTTAATTTAAGGGTTGTGATGGTTGGCCCTCGCCCGTGGGGGCGCAGGCAGGATTTTTTCATAGCTGTGCTAACGATTAGAGACTCATGCCGCCCCCCTGTGTCCTCCGATGCACACACCGTCGAAGATAGAGTTAATGGGCAGCTAATGGGTGTTCTTAGGCCTCTCATCGATTGCAGAATGATTTGTGTACATAGTGTATTGATTTGTGTACATTTGTGTATAGTGTACACTGTACAGTGCAGCCTACAAGTAGTTTAAAATAGGTTTTCTTGTTTATCACTTGAGGCGCGGAGACGGACACCAAGAATTAATCTCTCAAAAAACAAAAACAAAGTTTCTAAAACAAAACAAAACTGCAAAACCATTCCAACATTGATTGAGAAGAAAATGACTTCAGTGCACCTGGCACAGTGTCACCCTTTACCTGTGAGTCCACACCTTCAGTCAGCAACCAGCACGAGCACCGCCACACCCCACCACATCCTCCGCTATACTACCATTAAACTGTCCCATGGCCTCAGAAAACACCAGTAATGACTTGCCAGAACCCTCGCACAAGCCAGGAATAACCCCAAACAAATGAGAGCAAATCCTGCCATTGCCTCGCCGGTTCGCCTGTAAATCATGTCCTCTTCCCGCTCACAGCAAATAATGTTAACTTAGTGTGGAGATATTTTGTCGAAGTGATGCGTAAAATTTGCTGGGTCATAAAAGTCTTGTGAGCCGTGCCGGGATATACGCGGCGGCACTCCCGGCCCGATGGAGGGTTAATGGCACATCCATTGGCTGTGTTTTTACCGATACGGGCGGGATTGAAATGTATTGCTGAGATTTTTTTTTTTTTTTCGGGATTGAAATGCATTGCTGGGATTTTTTTTTTTTTTTACCTCACAAAGGAATGGCCAAGAGCAAAAAAAAAAGAAATAACGAAAACCTCGCCCGAGAAATGTATATATCAAATTGTTGTAATGAAGGCGTTGTGTGTAAGGAAACTCTTTATCAATAAAAATTGAATATCATTCGCATTACACTCATTAAATAGAAATAGTAATGAATAGCGTGATGCTTAATCAACTCATCTTCAGTCTTAAGCTTCACTATGAGGTGGTATTATTATTTGTATCCTCATTGCGCACTCCTGTTATTTTCTATTTGGTTATGTCAATTTCACTTTTTCATATTTTGGTATTCATTAATATGTGTTTTAAAAGGTGGGGGGTTTTCAGCAAGGCATCATTGCTATCACCACCACCATCACCATACTTCCATACTTGTGTCATCATCATCATACTTCCATACTTGTGTCATCATCATCATTATCATAAGTATCATCATCATGGTCATTGGTTTTTTTCAGTAATTGCTTTTTCTTTGAAGTCAGGTACATCCCATAAATCCATCACCTCAGCCACTATACATACAGTCAGCGAGTCTTCAAAACAAAGGAGATCATTGTTCTGCTTCATAAAGAATAACAAAAACTCTTGCTTCGTTCAGGTTAATAATTGAAGTCTCACATATTATATCTAATACGTTGTTTTTTGTGCATTTAATTATTGTGCTTTGGTGACGGGAATATGAAGATATTTATATTTATCTATTTTTACCAATACCATGAAAAAAAAACTAAATCTTGTCCTGCAGGATAGATATCTTTCCATTTACAAGCTGAGAATTATACGGAACAACAAATATGCAGCCTGGAGATATATTTACAGTGCAACATTTTAAAACACAGATCAATATTTCAAGTCAATCAAACTAGCATGTTGTGGGAAATCTGTCTCTGCATACCCTTAACCCCTTCACGCCCAGATCTTTCCTTTGCTATTATATTATCGTCTGTTAGCCATTACGAAAAGTAGCTCAATATACCAAACTAGATAGTGGACAAGGGTATTAAACAGGTCATATCAATAGATTATTGCTTACATTCATAAAAATAGTCTAATGGTAGCCAAATTACAATGAAAATTACGTTATGGGCCTCAAGGGATTAAAGTGGTACGGGGTATTTCATCACGGGTATGGGGCGTGACCTGATCTCGCTTTTATAGAAATGGGTCAGTACGCGGCTTTAGTATGGGTTGTTGTGGCAAGGCATCGGGATAGGTGAAGCCCACGTGGGTCGCGGCACCCCATGGGTAAGATAGAAGCTCACCCCGTCTACTCCGTGCATTCTTCCGTGGGTGTCCGAGTCTGCAGATATTTTTCATGAGCGAGAGAGAGGTAATGTGAGAGAGAGAATGTGAGAGAGAATGTGAGAGAGAGAGAGAGAGAGAGAGAGAGAGAGAGAGAGAGAGAGAGAGAGAGAGAGAGAGAGAGAGAGAGAGAGAGAGAGAGAGAGAGAGAGAGAGAGAGAGAGAGAGAGAGAGAGAGAGAGAGAGAGAGAGAGAAGAGAGAGAGAGAGAGAGAGAGAGAGAGAGAGAGAGAGAGAGAGAGAGAGAGAGAGAGAGAGAGAGAGAGAGAAAATGCATTCTAGCGCCAAGCAATAAATATGCATGTTTGGCTTCAGTTTGTGAATAAATTTGTTGAGACTTATTTTACTTTTTACTAATATTTTCAGCGAGGTAAAAAAACGAAAACATTTGATATACGCTGAGACCATAATTCATGCTTACCTGGTACGTTTACTTGCATCTGGAATAGTTTTAATTGTCTGTCTGTCTCAATATGCATCACTTTTGAATTATACTCGTGTGTCTGGAAGGTCATAACGTGGTGAATATATATCATTTTTGAAGTGTTAGTTACATGAAGATAAAGTATATAGGGAGACAAACAAGGAGGATAATGCATTGGTACAACGTATTCAAGTTTTTTAGAAAGAGAGGTGGGCCAATTCAGTTCGGGAAGTGTCTTGTCATTCCTCTTGAAAATATTTAAGTCGTAGGAAGGTGAACCAGAATACCAGTGAGAGTTTATATTAGGCTTCTATCTCTCACTAACGCCACGTGTCTGCGTTCCACAGATAAGCTACAACGCTGGAGAACTTTAGTAATCCAGTTATTCAAATGAAATTTCAGTCTAAAAAATGTCTATGCATGAAAACAGTATATGGGCAAAAACCCGCTGCGCCGGTGTGGGTGTCCCGACTGACAGATTAAACGTTGCCGCACCACACGTCATAAATTGAGTTCTCTCCCTGTTGAGAGTAAACAGAAGCAGCAGATTGAATTCCACTGTCTTCACCCACCGCAGGACTCGGGGTAAATATTTCATCTCGAATTTTGTCCTATGTATATACCAAAAACAAATTTTGGGGATATTTAAAAAAACTACACTACTAGGTCGATACCACACTAAATGTTATCACGAGTATAAAAAAGATAAAAAAAAGTAGTAAATATTTCATGGAGTGTTTCATCCTGTTTATACAAAAAAATGATATTGTGATATGTCAAAACACAAAAAAAACATCACTAATAGGTCGATACCACACTTAATGACCTTAACTTATAAATTCTTAACAATACCAATGATAAAAAACATCGACAAAACCTCCTATACCTCCATTTTCCAAACTCCCAAATAAAGTGTCTCCTAAATTCTGCGCCATCAATAAAACAGCGCCGAAGAATGTGTACCATAAGTTGAGTAGTACCAAGAGTGAACGTAAAAAGAGTTATATAAAAACTACGTTTTTTTTCTCTCTTCACCGCGATCAGTATTACGTTTGTGTTGCAGGATCCCATCTCCGAGGAAGCACCAGTCGATAGAGAGAGAGAGAGAGAGAGAGAGAGAGAGAGAGAGAGAGAGAGAGAGATGAGAGAGAGAGAAGAGAGAGAGAGAGAGAGGGAGAGAGAGAGAGAGAGAGAGAGAGGAGAGAGAGAGAGAGAGAGAGAGGAGAGAGAGAGAGAGAGAGAAGGAGAGAGAGAGAGAAGAGAGAGAGAGAGAGAGAGAGAGAGAGAGAGAGGAGAGAGAGAGAGAGAGAGAGATGGAGAGAGAGAGAGAGAGAGAGAGAGAGAAGAGAGAGAGAGAGAAGATATTCCTGTGAATCCAAGACGCAGAGGAGCCATGATTTGCAAAAAGTGAAGATATAAAAAAGAGGAGACGCAGGATACAAAAAAGAGAAAGAAAAAAGGGAGAGGAGCAGGAGGAAAATCTAACTTGTACTGGATGTCAGTGATGATGTGAAAACAGAAGGTTCGCTGGGCAACGTATTTCACGTCAAACATTTTATCCTTCTTTATTTTTCCCTTTGTCTTTGAAGGCGAGAGAACATGTGCGAAAAATTGTGAGATGAAGACTCGAGTTTTGACTATATTCGTGTGTGTCTGTGTGTGTGTGTGTGTGTGTGTAGTTGGGAGCTTGTGTGTGTGTGTGAAGGTATAAAGAAGCGTGAGTGTGGGTCTGTGTGTGTGTGTATGTGCGTAGTTAGGAGCTTGTGTGTGTGCAGTTGGGAGAATGTGTGTGGAGTGGGGGAAGTTATAAACTTTTTTTTTTTTTTTTTTTTTTACATTTGTGCCTATAGCGCCTGTAGGCAGTGGTGACCCAGGGCTCGGATGGTAGGCTCTGGAGGTTCACTTGAGAGCTGTGATGGTTGGTCCTCGCCTATGTTGGCGCAGGCAGGATTCTTATAGTGACGCCAGTGATTAGAGGCTCATGCCGCCCCCCTGTGTCCTCCGATGCACTCGCAATCGAAGGTAGAGTTGATGGGCAGGACATGTGGGTGTTCTTAGGCCACTCGACGGTGCAGAAAGGTTTTGGTTTTCTTCGGGGATCGAACTCGGGTCACCGAGAACGCCAGTCGGAGACGCTAACCACTCCGCTACCGCCTCCCCTAAACTGCGGGAGTGGTGTGTGTATGTGTGCGTGTGCGTGTGCGTGTGCGTGTGCGCGTGCGTCGTGCGTGCGTGCGTGCGTGCGTGCGTGCGTGCGTGCGTGCGTGCGTGCGTGCGTGCGTGCGTGCGTGCGTGCGTGCGTGTGTGTGTGCGATGATTTTTTACATATACGTATATGAAACGAGATGACAAGTTATATGTGTAATTTTTAGTCGTGATGTATTCCTTTAGCGACTCCCACGCACCAAGGGACATTTATCTCATCTGGTTTTGACATTGTGCTGATTACAACTCATTTATGGATAACTCTCTCTCTCTCTCTCTCTCTCTCTCTCTCTCTCTCTCTCTCTCTCTCTCTCTTCTCTCCTCTCTCTCTCTCTCTCTCTCTCTCTTCTCTCTCTCTCTCTCTCCTCTCTCTTCTCTCTCTCTCCTCTCTCTCTCCTCTCTCTCTCTCTCTCTCTCTCTCTCTCTCTCTCCTCTCTCTCTCTCTCTCTCTCTCTCTCTCTCTCTCTCTCTCTCTCTCTCTCTCTCTCTCTCTCTCTCTCTCTCTCTTCTCTCTCTCTCTCTCTCTCTCTCTCTCTCTCTCTCTCTCTCTCTCTCTCTCTCCTTTATCACATTACCTGAGTCATGTACAGTTTTTTCTTCATTCTCTACCTTTGTGCCTCATGCAGCCTTCCACCCCCTTGAAAGGTTTCTGTCAAGGATTTTTGCTCGTTTCAAGTATCTTCCTTTAGGTAACGACCCGTATTTGGAGATCGAACTTAACTCTTTTATCTTTCTTTGCCTTCTCGTCCTCTTTGACCTCCACCACATCTCTCCTCCTCCTCCTCCACCTCCTCCTCCTCCCCAACACAGCTTTAAGGGACAGGTAAGAAAACCAACCACGTCTCATGGTTAAGGAAGTGATACTTAAAAGTTTTCGAGGTTAATTTAATATTTTCCATGAGTATATTTCTTGAGGAAAAGAAATAAAAAGTAGTTTCCTGGCCGCACACCAATTTGTAAAAAAGATGGAAGTGAAAGAATGGAAAGAAGGAGATCATGAAGGAGGGGAAGGAGAATAGCTGAGTAGGAAAAGTTGAGGGCTGTTCTGTATATTTAAGAGGAAAATTGGATAGCCATGAAAGGTGGCATGTGACCAAAGGATAGTTTGAGGGGGAATTATCCTCTTCCAGGCCTCCTTATCCTTTGTGTCCTTCTCCGTCTCGAGTGGAAATATCTTCATAAAAAATCGTCAGTCAGCTCTTATATTATAGCGATACTAGTAATGATAGATGTTTTATTTAGCATTTGTTTTATAGTGTCGCCTGTTGTAATTAGAGGCTCCATGGCAGTGGTAATAGCAACTATCTACGCATGTTCATATATTTGTTTTGTGATGTGACATACATTTTGTTATGAAAACATACATTCAGTATTATATCTTACAAGTATTTGTACAAAAGAAAACCTGGCAAGCAACATTAATTTGATTTTCTGGCCACTTAATGGAGATAAGAGGCTTGTATGCACACCTTGATAGTTTCGTTCAAAGCAGCTGTGTGGTGGGTTTTATTATTAATTCATTATATTGATGTTGTTTTCACTAAGCTAAGAGTAGTTCTTGGCAACACTCAAGGATCACATATTGTTGTCAGATGTGCTTCTCTCTGCCTGTGCTGATAAACTTCTGCTATGATTACTACTACTACTACTTATATAATATATATATATATATATATATAATATATATATATATATATATATATATATATATATATAATTCTACTCCTACTACTACTACTACTACTACTACTACTACTATACTACTACTACTACTACTACTTATATACTACTACTACTACTACTATTACTACTATTACTACTACTACAACTACTAGTACTCCACCTGCGTCACAACCATACACAAACTGCATTACCACAACTAACAAAACACGAGTGCTGCCTTCACCATCACAACCACAATCAGAACTACCGTCTTCATTTACCCATTACCACGATAATTGCTTTACTCTGCTGCGTAAGAAATTACCCCACCACTATAACTGATCACCACCACCACCACCACCACCATCACTTACATAGATGTCTACGCCAAGTCCATGAATTAAATGAAAAGCAGTGACCACTCGGAGGGCTGACAGGGCTTTTTCTTTCCTCTTCTCCTTCTTCTCCTTCTTTTTCTTCTTCTTCTTGTGACCTTTGACGCTCAGTATCGCTTCAACTTTGTCTCCTTAGTTAACAATCGTGTCAACTTTTCCCTTGGCTATTTCACTTGGGACCTTCTTTTTTGCGTTCGTTTCTCCCAGCACAGTGTTAGGCGGGCCTGACCCACCGTGTCTCGGACCCACACGTGCTGGGGTGATGCCGCGCTGGACGGTGTATGGGTGCCTCGTGGCTATGAATACTGACTCAGGCATTAACCACACGAGGCGCGCAAGATAACCAGCGTCCTCAGATGAAGAGTACCTGGTCTGCACAGGTAAAAATCTAAAATACTATATTCTTTAACACCGTAATACGTAGCTTTTTAACGAATTCAGGGTGTGTCGGGTGGGGTGGTGGGCGTCGTGTTTATTTGCCAAGACATTTCTTTCCGGTTCTCTTTGTTATTATTGCATCCTCATCCCTCCTTGTCTGTGCGGTAGTTAGTCCATAAGCCTTTACTAACAGGCCCTCCTTGGGCTAAGTGAGGCGTGCTCCGTATCACTGACAGTGCCGCAACCAAGTTTTAATGACAGAGAAATGGCAGATCTTAGTTGAGTGCCGACGCACACACACCCACCCACCCACCCACCCACCCACCCACGCACGCACGCACGCACGCACGCACGCACGCACGCACGCACGCACGCACGCACGCACGCACGCATGCACGTCTCTGCTCCGTCCTGGTGCAGTTAGATGCCGGCATTGTCACGAACAGTAAATTAGCGTCATATTTATGTCTGTGAGCAGTACATATGATCCGGTGATTAGCATTCAATGACTATATAGTTACCTTTCCTTTAGCTGCATATAATAGTAGTCTATCAACTTGTACACACATTGTATTATACCTTTCTGATTAACTTTCAATTAACTTTATCAACATTAGTATCCCAATCAGGAACTTGGCCTATATGGGGATCAGGGGCATGGGTTAATTGATTGTGATTTAGCTGAACTATTGATATGGGTTAATATGAAATTGTGGATCATGTCAAACTCTCTCTCGCTTTCTCTCTCTCTCTCTCTCTCTCTCTCTCTCTCTCTCTCTCTCTCTCTCTCTCTCTCTCTCTCTCTCTCTCTCTCTCTCTCTCTCTCTCTCTCTCTCTCTCTCTCTCTCTCTCTCTCTCTCTCTCTCTCTCTCTCTCTCTCTCTCTCTCTCTCTCTCTCTCTCTCTCTCTCTCTCTCTCTCTCTCTCTCTCTCTCTCTCTCACACACACACATTTATTTTCCTCTGTCGTTTTATTATACTATCTTACTCTATCCGTATCAACATCCTCTTCCTCCCCCTCTTCCGCCTACATTTTTCTTGAACACTCCATTTTCCTCTTTCATTCCTTCCTGCTCTTGTTCTACCACCACCACCACCACCACTACTACTACTACTACTACTACTACTACTACTACTACTACTACTACTACTACTACTACTACTACTACTACTACTACTACTACTACTATTACTACTACTACTATACTACTACTACTACTACTACTACTACTACTACTACTACTACTACTACTACTACTGCTGCTATATCATCTTTATACAGTATTATAATGTCAACCTTCTTTTCCTTCAATTTGTTGTTCCAGTATTTCCTACATATCTTTGCCTGTTGTCGTGTGTCTTGTTAGCATTGTTTGAGACTGCAGCGTATTGGCAGGTGAGACGTCTCCGCTGTTATGCAATACTTATAAACATGCTGACGATTAACAAATGCTCCACCTACTCTTGCTGTTAAATATTCTCAATCATTGAATTACCCCTTGGCACATTTATAGGCAATAGTTCCCACCACCACAAATATCTAGTTTTTTTTTCTGACGGCAAAAAGACCTGTGTGTGTTTGTGTGTGTGGTATAAAAAATGTAGCATATTTTTAAAGTGCGTTTTTCTCAATTAAACATGCTCTTGTTTTTATTTCCTTCCTCTGTTATATCTTTTATTTCCTTGTTTTCTTTCCATCATGTCTTTTTTTCGTATCTCCCTTCTTTTTGTTTTTTCTGTTATTAGTTAATGTTGCTGCATATGCTGATGTTGTTGTTGGCATTGTAGTTTTCTATGCACTTTTTTTTTCTTTTTTTTCTCCTTAAATACCCTTCTTCTTTGTTTTTCTCTTTAAATACCCTTTTTTTCTTTGTTTTTCTCCTTAAATACCCTTCTTTTCTTTGTTTTTTCTCCTTAGATACCCTTCTTTTCTTTGTTTTTCTCTTTCAATACCCTTCTTTTCTTTGTTTTTTCTCCTTAAATACCCTTCTTTTCTTTGTTTTTCTCCTTAAATACCCTTCTTTTCTTTGTTTTTTCTCCTTAAATACCCTTCTTTTCTTTGTTTTCCTCCTTAAATACCCTTCTTTTCTTTGTTTTTCTCTTTCAATACCCTTCTTTTCTTTTTTTTCTCCTTAAATACCCTTCTTTTCTTTGTTTTTCTCCTCAGATATCCGTAACTAAGGGTAATGAAATGCTCGCAAATGATTCGTCCCATAAACCATCTGAAGGGTAGTGATGGAGGCAATATTTATGCTTTGCCTGTGTGTAATATAAGGATCAATGGATCCTCGCCGTCAGTATCGATCAGGACTTCACAAATACACCGACAAATAATTATTATTCTATCCAGGAATTTCCCAAAGCCGAAGGTATTTTCATGACACGCAGAAAGAATATCTCAAATTTTTACTTTTTTGTTGTTGTATTAAAATAATTTGTTTTTCGAAATGGCCAGATTCAAGGTAAAATTCTTAAAGGTACAAGCTTCACACCACTGGATTACGGGTAGTGTATGTCGATCCTCCTATTGACGAGGCCACACCCTCTCTTTACGAAGTCAGAGAGGCTATAGCAATGTTGAGGGGTAGTAAGGCAGCTGGTGTCTATAATATCAGTGTGGAGCTCCTCAGAGCTGGGGGTGAGGCCATGATTCGCGGGTTGCATGCTTTCCTGACAGCCGTGTGGCAGTCAGGTACCATTCCTCCTGACTGGAAAAGGGGGCTGGTCGTCCCTATCTGGAAAGGGAAAGGGGACCGTCAGGACTGCAACAATTACCGCGGCATTACACTGCTCAGCGTGCCAGACAAGGTGCTTGCCCATCTATTGCTGACACGGATCCGCAGTCATCTGCTGAAGCATCAGAAACCTTAGCAGTCTGGGTTCACGCCTGGTAAGTCAACAACGGACCGTATCCTAGCGCTTCGTGTCCTGGTGGAGCGCCGACGTGAGTTTCGACAGGGGATGCTTGCAGCCTATGTTGATCTCAAGAAGGCGTTTGACTCATTGCATCGTGAGTGACTCTGGGATCTTCTGCGACTTCGCGGGATTCCTGCAAGAACTATTGGTTTGATGACTGGTCTGTACTCTGGGACTGAGAGTGCTGTGAAGTGTGGGAGAGGTGTATCCAGCTTCTCTTCTGTGAATACAGGGGTGAGGCAAGGTGCGTCCTTGCCCCGTCACTTTTCAACACTTGTATGGACTGGGTATTGGGCAAAGTTGTAGATCAAAGTGATTGTGGAGCATCCCTCGGCAACACCAAGATCTTGTTTTTGGCGATGTTGCAGTAATCTTTGCTGAGTCGCTGGAGGTCCTGGTGATGGCTTTCGAGGCGCTGCACGAGGAGGCAAAGCCTTTGGGACATGGTCTCCTGGCTTAAGACCAAGGTCCAGGTGTTTGGAGGCTTACTAGATAAAACAGTACAGTCTGTTCATGCGTGCGGTGAGGGCATTGAGATCTTGGAAAGTTTTACATACCTTGGTAGCGCAGTCCATACTGTCGGTGGGTCACGTCAAGAAGTCTTACGGCGGATTGGCATAGCCCACGGTGTTATGGACTCGCTCAGCAGGAGTAATTGGCGTTATCGGTACCTGTGCAGGACAAAGATCCGGCTCTTCAGGTCGCTTGTGATCCCTGTCTTACTCTATGGTTGTGAGACATAGACACTAAATAGCGACTTGAAGAGGCGAATCGATGCCATTGGTAATAAGTGTCTTCTAAGAATCATGGGATATCGCTGGGATGATTACGTGTCAAACCAGCGATTGCACCGTGAGACTGAATTGAGGCCTATTATCTGCATAGTCCGCCAGCGCCAACTTCGGCTATATGGGCATGTGACACGCTACTCTGAAACTGATCCTTCCCATCGGGTTGTATCTGTAAGAGACAATCCGGCGTGGAGGAGGCCAAGGGGGCGACCACAAGGCTCGTGGCTGGGGCAAGTTGATGCTCCCTGTCCGTTGTCGTCAACTTCCAGAGTTGCTTGGTATGGGAAGGGAGCCTGCATGGGGACTCGCGCGAGGTGATCCCCAGGAGTGGCGTCGTAGGGTGGGCGAGGCGACCCGCCCCACGGCTTATCCCCCCAATGATTGATTGAAGGTACAATGAGGAAATGGAAATGTATACACATATTACCTACTTACTGACTTATTCAACCGAACCCAATGGCGACACATCAGCATGATCCGAAATCATATTCGCTGGAAGGACCTGGAAATACTGGTAAAATGTTTGAATAATGCATTAAACGTACCAAATGTTTTTCCCGAGTTAAAGTCAAAGACAAAAACATGTATTTGCCTATCTAACTTATACACTAGGATTAATGAATAAAAGCATAAAACTTGACATGGCAGAGCTCTTTGTGAATGAGTTGAAATGTAAACAGGACACGCTAATGTTTCAGTCATTACGCATCAATGTGGCATTACACTTTACCAATACATCGACACTTGTACTACACGTATTACTTAACTAATTATCATATTTCTGTGTTTTGCACTATGAAGAAAGATTAAATTTATAATCCATTAATAAATAAAATTTCAGTTCGAACCGAAGAAGATATAATTACCTGTTCTGATCTATGTTTAGTTAAATACCTTTACATATAACGAAGAATACGCTTGAATTAGATTTCTCGAAGGTAGTTAATTATATATTCAATTATGTGTTAAACTTGCCAGGTCTGGGAATTTTCTGCAAGTACTAATTATAACTTTAGATCCATGTCCTCAACTGGTTCGTAAAAGCCATATGAACAATCGCAGCGTTACGAAGTTTCAGTCTTGTTGGAAGTTTAGTAAATTAAAACAGAACGTTGCTAAAAGATACCGAACCTGAGAGAATATATAACGAGGAAATATATATATATATCTCTTCAATTATTTACACATTTAATTTTGATTTACATCTACTGAAATTACAGAAAAAAAGTATCGAATTATTTGTACAGTATAGAAGAGGTTGTTGAGTGATTACAAAACGATGGTAAATATTTTATATGTGACATTCTGTTTTTGACACATGTTCGCATATGTTACAATAAATAAGCCAGTTAAGTTATCACAAGCGAAAAACAATTGTGCAAGTGAACCGTGGGAAAGTAGGTCGGTTATCCAATGAAAATAAGTGCAAGAAAAATAATCTGTATGTAAAACTGGAGTAGGAAAAGAGATAACTGTTACACAAGTGTAGCTATTTTTTTGTTTTCGTTTTTTTCGGAAAAAAATGTTTCTGTGAATTGCGAGCCCAGTGTGAAATGTTGCTAGAATTGGATTACTTTCATATGATCACACACACACACACACACACACACACACACACACACACACACACACACACACACACACACACCGTCCATGTGGCTCAGTTGGTTAGGGCGCCCGGCATCATTCTGTGGTCCGGCGTTCGATCCCCGACCCCGCTCTTTCCCGGGGATTTTTCCAATGTGAAATTCGGGCGGTATTGTCTCCCTTGAGCAAGGGAATGGGGGGGGGGTGAGGTGTATGTGATGTGTGAGGAATGTGAGGTCCCAGCAATGCTGAGACCTCGCATTCCTTTGGGTAATGCTGGGACCTCACACACCACACACACCCCATCCCTTCGCTCAAGGATTCCAACCGGTATGTGTGTGGTGTGTTGTGTGTGTGTGTGTGTGTGTGTGTGTGTGTGTGTGTGTGTGTGTGTCTGTCTGTCTGTCTGTCTGTCTGTCTGTCTGTCTGTCTGTCTGTCTGTCTGTCTGTGTCTGTGTCTGTGTCTGTGTCTGTGTGTGTGTGTGTGTGTGTGTGTGTGTGTGTGTGTGTGTGTGTGTGTGTGTGTGTGTGTGTGTGTGGTTTGTTTGTTATTCACCCATGAACTTTTGAGGAGGCGGTGGCAGAGTGGTTAGCGTCTTGAAGTGGTGAACTCTATGTTCTGAGTTCGAATCCTGCCGGGGGCAACTCTTTCAAGAGCGTGGTAGGGGATAAAAAGGTCCCGAGTTCAAGTCCTACCAAGGAGCAACCTACAAATCCATCGTCGAGTGGCTGAAAGAAACCCGCATGCAGCAATTACATGGCCTTCGATTGCGAGTGTGACGAATAAACTCTAGGGCTGCATGATCCTGACTGAAGATCCGATCATCATAGAAAACGGGATCTTCACCTAAGACTACAGGTGTCACTATAAAAATCTAACCTGCGCCACTAACGGGCGAGATCGATCAACATTAAGACTCTCCATAAGCCTACAGGCACTACACTGTGACTATAGGCTCCAATAAAATTAAATAAAAAAAAGGTCTTGTCCACGCGAGCTGGCTCGCGAACGCCAGTTTCACCCTGTCAGTGCGAGCTTGGAGCTCATTTTTACACAAAAGGACCTAAGAATTAGCTCCAAGCCCGCACCAGCAGGGTGAAACTGGCGATCGCCAGCCAGCTCGCGTGGACAGACCATGAGTGAATGAATAACACACACAGGGATTCTTACATATCTGTTGTAATTTCATAATGCATCTTGCAACAATTTAGGAAGCGATCTGGTGTTTTTTCGCATTTTTAAGTCATATTTACGACCGTGTCCCGAAGTAATTTCACTACCGCACAGCCGTAATGACGCCCCATACAGCACTACTGTACACTGTACAGTCTTATGGCAAGACTACATCCCATGGTATCAGAAGCACACACACACAGTCACACACACACGCACACACAGTCACACACACACAAACACGCGCACACACACGCACACACATACACACACGCACGTACACACACACACACACACACACACACACACACACACACACACACACACACACACACACACACACACACACACACACACACACACACACACACACACACACACACACACACACACACACACACACACACACACACACACACACACACACACGGACGGACGAACGCAGGCAACACACACACACACACACACACACACACACACACACACACACACACACACACACACACACACACAAAATGGCCTACAATCTACTTGAATAACACCCTCGCCTGCAAATAAGCAAATCGTAGGTTCAAGGCCCGGTCTACGCCTAAGGTTTTTCACTAACAGAGGTGGGCAGTTATTATCCCCCTTGAGCAAGCGATGGGGTATGCGTGGTTTGTAAGTTCCTTTAGCGTGATGATGGCCGGTGGCGCATCATGCCATCATTCTTTGGACCAGATTGTGAAAGTATTAGCTTACTTACGTGTCGCATGGATCACAAACGTCACGTAGCACGCGCGTGCACGCGCGCACGCACACGCACGCACGCACGCACGCACGCACGCACGCACGCACGCACGCACGCACGCACGCACGCACGCACGCACGCACGCACGCACGCACGCACGCACGCACGCACGCACGCACGCACGCGCACACAGATAGATAGTTTTAGATAGATAGTTTTATTGACCACAGTATGCAGGTATAAATATTGATATTACATAATTCCTAAATACTAACTTAAACATAATAATCATTAAACATAATTCCTAAATACTAATTTAAACAATCATTAAACTATCAACTAATTATAACTGTAGTCCACAGCATATGCTCAATATATTAACAATTCCAGCCTTGGCTATCTAGTTACTTATAGGTATTCAGAACCTCATGAATAACTTTACAAAGAGTTGCAGGTGAAAACTGAATGGAGAATAACTCGTTCATCGTGGTGAATTGGTATAAATCTCTAATACTTTGTGTCATGGGGCATTGTTGTATAACGTGTTGCTCAGTCTGTATGTCACCACACCTACATAGCCTTTCCTCAAGCGGCAGGCGGCCTCTGCCTCGCCTGTTCCATCTACCCGTTTCACACGCTAGTGAATGGCCACTGCTACGGAACTGTGTGAAAGATAACCTATGAATTTCATTTATTACATTTCTTTCTTTATATACCTCATGAACTTCCATTTCCGGGTTGATACATTTGTAAGTTAATCTTCTAGATGAATCACTTTGTCTTATACCGTCAATTACATTTAACATTGCTTCACTTAACGGTGTTACATCCTCATTTACAAAGGTCCTAACTAATCTACTTGTACATGTTCTTGAATTTTGAACTAAATTTATTACAAAAGCAAGTGGGTCATCATTATACTGGGATCTCTCATGCCACTCAGTACGGAAAAATTTATGTTGTCTATATTTCACTAAGTCTTGTAAAGTGGGGTAACCTGATTCCACATAACAAACATCGTTACACGTAGATTTCCTAACCCCTAGTAGTTTTTTCAAGCACCAGTTGTAAAGCTTCACCATGGGTTTCAGGTCTGCTCCTATCCACGATTCACATCCATAAATCAATGAAGACATCAGTGCTGCGTCAAAGACTCGTTTTTTCACCATAAAGGGGACATCATTATTTTTATTTACAACAACAATAACACACCAAATTACCACACACACACCACACACACACACACACACACACACACACACACACACACCATCGAATTGATGTAAAATGCTATGCGGTGTGTGGCGGTGTGTGTGGCGGCGCCTCGGGGCTGCGGCCGCTGATTGTTCTCCCTTGATTTCCGCCGCCGCTCAGGCCGTACCTTGGCACTGTGACCCGCCCGGCACTGTGACCCGCCTGGCACTGTGACCCGCCCGGCACTGTGACCCGCCCGGCAGTGTGACTCGCCCAGCACTGTCAACCTCCCGACTCTTTCAGCCCGAACCCGTCCACTTCTGCGACATTGTAACACGACTCTGCTGCACTGTGGCTGTGTGTAAACTCTGCTGCCCTGTGGTTGTGTGTAAACTCTGCTGCACTGTGGCTGTGTGGAAACTCTGCTGCACTGTGGCTGTGTGTAAACTCTGCTGCACTGTGGCTGTGTGGAAACTCTGCTGCCCTGTGGCTGTGTGGAAACTCTGCTGCACTGTGGCTGTGTGGAAACTCTGCTGCACTGTGGCTGTGTGGAACTCTGCTGCACTGTGGCTGTGTGGAACATGTAAACTTGTATGTAAAAGTATATATTTGTACTTAAATGTATCACTTGGTACTGTGATACCTCTGCACTGTGACCCACCGACCAGACCCTGACACCCAGCTATCACACACTAAGACTCAACCATCAGGCAGTGTGACTTACCCGGCAATGGGACCCACAAGGCACTATGACCCGCCCTGTAATGTGAACCGCTCATCAGACAAACATGACACCTGGCACCCATTGAAGAAGAACTACAACCCTCCTAATAGACATTGTAACACCTTTACCACTCGACTCTTGACACTGACCCGCCTCTCTGTAACCTTGTTGTGCTTTCCGAGACTGAGCAATGGCTGTCATCTCACCACAAAGCACATATGTTACTTGTGTCATAGATTTCCAAGGTCAGGCTCAAGATGGTTCATGTCTACAATTACGACTTGAAATATTTATGATTTACTTCGTCCTCATTTCATTTCGGAGTTCTAGTTGCCCTGAGAGCAGCGGCCAAGCGAGCGGGATGGAGGGAACGCCCATACGGTAACGCTGGAGCTGATGTTTTGCCATAAAAAACAATGTACAGCATCATACATTTTAACGGTGCCATAGAATGCGGTAAATGTTGTTGTGCACGAAAAAGGATTTACATCTACGATTATTACAAAAACATGTAAACGGAATACATAACATTAACACTATTTTATAATCCTATAGTAATATATCCTGGTGAATTGTGTTAATTACGCTTTCATTGGGTAAACTATAATATAAGCAGATTAGAAATGTAGGTGAAGCCTTACGTGCCGGTCTGGGGTGGTGGTTGTTGTTGTTATTGTTGTTGTGGTGGTGGTGGTGGTTGTGGTTGTTGTTGTTGTTGCTGTTGTTGCTGCTGCTGTTGTTGTGGTTGTGATGGTGGTGATGGTGGTGGTGGGGCTGCAGGTGTTTCTTTGAACAGGTAAACACGTGTAATGAGAATTAACCTTTCCACCTGGAGTGGCGTTCTGCTAACACCATTACCGGCTCGGTGCTGCCTCCATATAATGCTAACGTTTTGATGTGTTGTACCAGAGAGGAAGCTGTGGAGTCGCCTTTAATCCCTTAACGCCCACATCTTTCCTTTACTATATAAAAACAACTGTTGTCGCCATAAAATTACGAAAAGTAACTAAAAATACAAAATAAGCTAGTGAACAAGTATACTAAACAGGTCATATCTATGAAATATTGCTTGTATTAATTAAAATCGTCTAATAGTAGTCTAATTACAATGGAAATATCGTTCTAGGTCTCAAGGGGTTAACCTGCATCAAGGGTTTGTGCCGGCCTGCAGCAGCGCATCGATAGGTAGGGAGCGAGGCAGACGCAGATATTCCTTATACGTCCATACCAATCAAGTGGGAGGGCAGCCAGTGCTCTCTACAGCTTAACTCTATTACATGTTACAGGACGTACATTATTTTCCTTTTTTCTGATCTGAAGCCGTTCGTTCTCTGTAAACTGAAAATAAAATGTAACCCCTGCTTTCAAATATTAATGTCTGGGTTAGAGTTTAGGTTATGTTATGTTTAGCTTAGGTTATGTTAGGTTCGGTTTAGGCTAGATTTAGTATTGGTTATGCAAGATTTAGGTAAATTAGGCTAGATTTAGGTTTGGTTTAGGTTAGACTAGGTTTAGGTGTGGTTAGGCTAGATCTAGGTTTGAGGAGGCTAGATTTAGGTTTGATTAGGCTAGATTTAGGTTGGGTTAGGCTAGATTTAGGTTGGGTTAGGCTAGATTTAGGTTTGGTTAGTCTAAATTTAGTTTTGGTTAGTCTAGATATAGGTTTGGTTACGCTAGATTTACTAGGTTTGGTTAGGTTTAGGTTAGATTTAGATTGGGTTAAGCTAGATTTAGGTTGGGATTTAGGCTGGATTTAGGTTTGGTTAGGTTAATTTTAGGTTTGGTTTAGGTTATAGTCCTTAATAACTGCTGTATTGAGGTGATGTTGTCTTGCTTCTGTGGTGACCTTAAACCATTTGTTGCTTCATAACCAAAGAATAGACTCGTTGCTCCCCCGACTTTTTATTATTTATAATTTTATCACTATATTATATTATTTATATATGGATCATCCAATGAGTCACCTTTAGGTCCACTGTCTTCACTGCGATTCCAATTCCTCCACTTTGTAATCAACTCTACCTGGTTTATGCTCCGTATAAGTGGTAACTGGAAAACATTGTCCACGGTAACAATCGTCTATTTTTTTTAACTAAGCGAAAATTCCATTCTATCTTAAGGTCTCATACTAAGAATTATGCCTTTGTTTACCTAATAATATGGTAAACTATGATACAATACAACTGAAATTTAGAAGAACTTTAGTATTCCCTTTTCCTGGCATTAAATATTAGTCAGTAAGCATCAAGGTGTCAGGATTTTTCCCCTCGTTAAAAAAACAGACTATAGTGAAGCTTTGGATCTCCTTCCCCTCGTCTCTCTTCAGTAAACAAGTGAAACACAGAATCCTTTGCCTCCATTGTTAATAAACTCGACTTCAATCCATAAAAAAGTATTTCGGAGATACGAGCCGTTTTAGAGAAAGCAAGGAGGGCGAGAGAATGGTAGAATAGTCAGATAGAGTGGAGAAAAAGAACATTGGAAACGATATCGAAAATAGAAACAGAATGTTTTTAGGGAAGAGGATATATGAAAAAGTAATTGGCAAAGAAAATGGAAAACTGTAAAGACCAAAGTAAATGTAAAAAAAAAAGTTTATATGGGATATATGTGAATATTTTTTTGATAAAAGAAATGCTGGTATAAAAATAGGACAAATTCGAGAACACGAACAAAAAATGAACAGTAACTAGACGAGAGAGAGAGAGAGAGAGAGAGAGAGAGAGAGAGAGAGAGAGAGAGAGAGAGAGAGAGAGAGAGAGAGAGAGAGAGAGAGAGAGAGAGAGAGAGAGAGAGAGAGAGAGAGCCGATAATACATAAAAGCATACGTACATACTATGTGGATTAATCACAAGAGGAATTATTGACGTGCGAGCTAGATTGATGTAATTTTTTATCCTACTCTATCGTCGAACCTCCCGTGATGATTACCTTGCATTACCTTCTCTTCATTGTGTGGGAGGAGCGTAAAGACGTGTAATTTCATGGTATAACTAGGGGGGGGCGGGGGCGTACTCAGTAGAGCGCATACCTCCGCCCGAATATTTCATCAATTGGTTGCTATGGCAACAGTTGTGATTTTTATATAATATATATATATATATATATATATATATATATATATATATATATATATATATATATATATATATATATAGCACTCAGTATGAACGCATACCTCCGGCCGAATATTTCATCAATTGGTTGCCATGGCAACAGTTGTCAATAGATTTCATCCAAAATCAAATCAGTTCTTCCTTATACCAAATAGACTTGGTATATTGAGTTTGGGCCAAATCTATTGGTAACTTTTTGAGAAATCCTGTACACTAACAAAAAGACAGACAGACAGACAGATCGAGGTGAAAACATAACCCCTCCAACTTCGTTGGCGGAGGTAATTAGGGAAATAATGAGTGAAAATACTGGTCATGACGTTGTTTGGAGAGAGAGAGAGAGAGAGAGAGAGAGAGAGAGAAGAGAGAGAGAGAGAGAGAGAGAGAGAGAGAGAAGAGAGAGAGAGAGAGAGAGAGAGAGAGAGAGAGAGAGAGAGAGAGAGAGGACATAAAAAATATGTATTATGTGTTAATATCCTCTCTCTCTCTCTCTCTCTCTCTCTCTCTCTCTCTTCTCTCTCTCTCTCTCTCTCTCTCTCTCTCTCTCTCTCTCTCTCTCTCTCTCTCTCTCTCTCTCTCTCTCTCATTTCAGTATATTAACGTAATATTTGTAATTTTGTATGATGTAATTGTAATTGTTGTGCTTCTAAACAGTCAATTACAATTACAAATACAATTACTTTATGATTTTAAAGCTCAATTACAGTTACAATTACTTGTAAATCAAAATATACAATTACAATTACAATTACCCCAAAAATGTGTGATTAATTACATTTCAAAAGATCTTACCTGTGTGTGTGTGTGTGTGTGTGTGTGTGTGTGTGTGTGTGTGTGTGTGTGTGTGTGTGTGTGTGTGTGTGTGTGTGTGTGTGTGTGTGTGTGTGTGTGTGTGTGTGTGTGTGTGTGTGTGTGTGTGTGTGTGTGTGTGTGTGTGTGTGTGTGTGTGTGAGAGAGAAGCATGTAAATTAATATTCTTACACACACACACACACACGCACGCACGCACACCCCACACACACACACACACACACACACACACACACACACACACACACACACACACACACACACACACACACACACACACACACACACACACACACACACACACACACACACACACACACACACACACACACACACACACACACACACACACGAGTTACCTCTTCCTGGACCCTCACATAAAATTTCAGGGATTTCGTTGAGGATCTGTAGTTAAGTGAGAGACCCGAGATGATCCTGCTATTTCTCTCTCTCTCTCTCTCTCTCTCTCTCTCTCTCTCTCTCTCTCTCTCTCTCTCTCTCTCTCGCTCTCTCTCTCTCTCTCTCTCTCTCCTCTCTCTCTCTCTCTCTCTCTCTCCTCTCTCTCTCTCCTCTCTCTCTCTCTCTCTCTCTCTCTCTCTCTCTCTCTCTCCAAAACATTATGATAACAGTAGTTTTGTCAATATTAGTAAAACTGTTGATTTCATTTATAGTCATTCTAGCGTTCGTCATTTATGTAATCTTTTTTTGTTATATATTTTTTGTCCTGTTGTTGTCGATGTTGGTGTTGGTATAATTTCCATGGGTCGATGTAAAATGTGGCTTATTTCTCGTCATCATGAAAGTTCATATGGAATTAACGACGGACTGCTAATTAAATGAATCCCCAAGGTCACTTAATTTAGAACTGAGGTAATTAAGCAGTCTGTCGGATTGCCTCGGGACGATTTGTAATAATTTCAAACATTATGTATAATGTGTTTTTTGCAACAATAAACAACAGCGTAGCGCATTTCAGGCCAAGCTACGAAAATATGTAACTCAGAAACATAAAAAAGAAAACAAATAATAACAAATATGAGAGTAGCTTAATAATTTACATCAAAATAGTCCAAATTTCGCAGCGATACAAACAGAAATGACAGACAGCCGACTATAATGATATGTAATAATAATAAAATAATGTAATAATAATAAAAATAATATTACACGTGAGAATAACTTAATAATTCACAACAAACTAGATCAAATTTTGCTGCGATATAAACAAAAATGACAGACAACCGATTATAATGATATGTGACGAAGAAATATTGGAAGAGGGAGACAACAGTATATTCAGGAATCACTATGAAGGCGACTCTGTATATACTCGTAAAAAGCCTTTAAAGCCTTTATGGCTTGAAATTACACTGAAACTATATTTTTGACCCTTATGAATGGAATGACTGTCGTAAATATGACTTCAGAAATAGTGAAACGTACTGCCATTGCGTCTGTATTTCAAATGAAGTGTTTATGAATTTGCTGTTAATATATTTCCTCGTAGCAATAAATATTAAAAAAAGAAAAAAATTATTATGATATATATATATGTAAGGACCATCCATGAAATATAGATGAAGAGCAGCAATAAAGAAACAAACAAAAAATATATATGGATTAAATAATATGGATGAGTCTGTCAATACATGTAGTAAGTTATTAAATACAGTAATTTAATAATGATTTAATACACTATAGATACAAGCGTCCTGCTCAGGCATCGATCGATTCATGCTACATATTAATTAACACATCAAAATTGTAGTATCTTTTCCAGCCATAAGTAATTTCGGCGGCAAGAAGTAAGACTTAAATAAGAGGTAAATAAAGAAATTATACTAAAATTATTTAATATACGAAATACAAAGGTCTTACTCAGGCATCGCTTTGATCCATGCTACGTATTCAAACATATCAAAACTATAGTATCTTTTCCAGCCATAAGCAATTTCAGCGGTAAGAAGTAAGGCTTAAATATAGACTAAATATAGAAATAAGCTAAACATTATTTAATACACGATATACAAAACGTCGTGCTCAGGTATCGATTCATGTTACGTATTAAAACACATCAAAATTATATTATTTGTTTCAGCCATAAGTAATTCCAGCGGTAAGAAGTAAGCCAGTGAGTGATTCGATCTACCAGCATCTCATAAATCCTGGCTGCATCATTAAGTGTGTTGGCATCCGTCTTAGTAATCCTTTAATTATTAGATGTGATAATATTTGATGAGTGTGCGTCTCCTGATCCCTTTCTTTAATTAAACAAAGAATGCTTCGTCAGCCTTTCACTATTCCTCTTCCTTTCTTTCTTTCCTCTTCCTCTCTGGATATTTCATTACTCGGTTCTTTTTCTTTCCTCTCCAGATAATTTATTACACGGGGGAAGGCGTCATTTTTGTTGCTCTGGACGTGTGCATAAGAGGGAAAGAGAGATTGAAGCATAATTATCAATGACTCAAATATGTACCTTCTTGTTTTATGCAGATGTGAGGATGTCAGATGAAGGACGATGCATATATATGGTTATAGGAAAGGAAGGTGTGCAGTGTTTGTTAAAAGGGACTGACACAATACGTATATTCTTACTGTAATAATCACCGAATGTTTGTTTTTCTGTCTGTATAAAGAAAAGGTTAGAGGAAAGGAAGGTGTGTAGTGTTTATTGAAAGGGAAATTTGTTGGGAAATGTGTTGAAAGGGACTGACAAAATACGTCACTTATTATAATTCACTACATGTCCATCCGTCCGTCAGCCTGTCTGTCTGTCTGTCTGTATAGCTGAGGCTCCCTCATTCATGTCCTAATTTCAACAATTTAATACATGTTTAGAGGTCATATCTTGGGTTAAGGTCATCCAAGATATGGTTATAAGCTACAATTGGCAAGGTTTATCCAATTTCTTCATTAGCTAGCAATATTATTTATCCAGAGGCTCTTGCGATAAAATGTTTGTAGTAATAAATGTTTGGTACGAGATGCATGGCACACAAACATATTAAAGATTTCAACACCAACAAATGCTTAATTATTATAATTATCAACGACTATCCTAAAACCCATATGGGATACGGGTCACCTTTGCTTGTTATAGTTTCCTACATATTTTTACCTACTTATTTAACTACTACAAATTTTTCCTAATAATTTGACCTACTAATAGTCAGGTGCAGCAGGTATATACTTTAAGATTTAGTATTTGTGTGGTTACCATCGCCTAGGATCTGTTTTGGCACGTAGATATAGGGGTTGATTTTCTGTGAGGGGATTTTCGG
>JACEEZ010025406.1:0-10000 GCA_016584305.1 Chionoecetes opilio | reverse complement strand
AGAATTAAGGAAACCTTGATGTAGGGTGATGGGTAATGGGTGAGTGAATGGGTGGGGTGATGGGTGTGGGGTGATGGGTGAGTGAATTGGTGGGGGATGATGGGTTGGGGGTGATGGGTGAGGGAATAGGTGGGGGGTGATGGGTAATGGGTGAGTGAATGGGTGTGTGGTGATGGGTAAGGCGTTAATACCTACATTTCAGGAAAGTTAGAAGGGGCTATCTGGAGAGTCTGTGTTTGGTGGGTCAAAGGCCCGCCAATAGCCCTCCGCAGGAGCTACCCAAGAAGTCCGCCCGGAGGGCGGCTTTTCGGCTAGTTCCGCATAAAGTCATTAGACAAACTTTTAAGCGCAGCTGGACTGCATTGACTAGCGGTACATCAACTGTGCTCTGCTGCAACGGATGTTGCAAACGAGACCCCGGGTTTTCAAAACCCCCCCCCGGTTTAGGTTTTACCCCCTTTTTTTTAGGGCCCCCCCGCAAAGTACAAAAAGTTAAAAAAAAAAAAAAAAGGTCACTCTCCCGCCGGCGGTGTCCGCTCGGCGGAGTTGCCAATTTGGGGCCCCATTACCAAAAAACCCACTATGCGGTGAGTTTGGTAAAGTCATTGTTGACGGTGTTGTTGAAGCGGCGTACAAGCGGGCTGAGGGAACTGGTTTTAAAGGAGGGGGTGGAGCTTCGGCAAACCCCTCACCCCTCCTCGGGCAGGCTGGGCCTAGTATGGGCCCTTAAAACACGGTGGCGGGGTCTGCGTTTGGCATAATTGGGGTAGCACAGGTGTCCATGTATGAAAACCTGTTATTATATGCATTTTGATTTTTTGTCCCATAATTGCCTTATTTTTTTTTTTTGCTCTAGTTTTATTCTCCTTGTTGGGTTTATTGCTTTTTTTTTGTCTGTATGCCTCTGGGCGATAATAAAATTATTATTATTATTATTATTATTATTATTATTATGGAAACATGATCGTCACTGATACAGACCAATAGGCATATATAAACAAATATGAAATATATTCGACCAGCACCAGAAAAAACCCCACTGAAAAAGACGAATGAATGTAAAAATGGTATTGTAGGGACTGAATTCATCCACACATACGCTTCTTTCTGCGCTGGTTTTTTTCCATTCCTCGATCTAATGCACTGTTAAGCACTTTCGGAAAACAAGGCAAAAACCCGCAAATTTCCATCACGTGGATTTCATATTTCATATCAGTTGTTCGTGGAAAATCACATTAATATATAGTAAACTTTTGCTCCAATATAATGGTCTTTAATGGACGGTCAGCATTCAATACGCTGCCTCAATATACGTACACGATGCGCATGAGTATCCGACTATACTCTCGATGCGCATCCAACCCAGCCAGTGTTTTTGGGGGTTTGTCCAAAAAAGTGGGTTGGGGGCTTTTCCCGTTTCGGAAGATTTGTCGGGTTTACTTTTAAACACGTAGGTTAGGTCCTTTAGGTTACGGTTACGGTAGTTAAGGTTTCCTAAACAAATAATAATAACTTTGTATGGGAATCACAATGAGGGTATTTTCGAGAAAATTATATGGTTAGTTTCGGAGCTACAGCCAGGCGTCTTCAGTCGGAAACCACATACTCGCCTAGAGTTGGGGGATATGCGTCCCGTGGGAGGACAATGTAATTTACCACAGTAAGTAAGTACATTTCCTCGCGCTGACAACAGGGCATAATAAACCTACGTGATGAGACTGATACTACCGTGACGAGTTACTCAGGGAATACAGGGAATGGGAAAAGTAGACAGTCTTGATTTTAATTAATTACTAGCTAACCAAACGCCTTGACATGTCTGCTAAACGCGAATTAACTTTAACAGTGTAGCTACATACACATTCACGAAAACGACATTAAGAACAATAACTGCAACAAAAATAACCTCAACAACAACGTCTATAGTAGTAGTAGTAGTAGTAGTAGTAGTAGTAGTAGGGGTGGTAGTAGTAGTAATAGTAGTAGTAGTTGTTGATTTGTAGTATAATAGCAAAGGGGTAGTAGTATAGTAGCGGAGGGAAAAAGCAGAAAATAAGGTGCTGACCAAAGGGATTGGTTAAACGATAAACGGGGGAGATAACGGGGGGAAACGAGGAATAAAAGGGAGGAGAAAAAGAAAGGGAAGAAAATGAAGAAATAAAAAATAAATTGGCTTTATTATAATATATATTATAATTATTATATATATTATATATATAATATATTATATATTATAATATAATATTTAAAATATAATATATAAAATATATATATATATATAATATTTTATATATATTATATATATATAATATATTTTATATATTTATATATTATTTATATATATATATAATATATATAACAAAATTAATATATCTCGTTAAAAGTGATAGCTATTTCAGCGTTTTTTATCTTCTTAAGATATCAAGCAGACGAAGCTTACGAAGAGAACACTGAAGCTCTCCCTACAAAAATTTACTTCAGGCCCACCTTCACCTAGAAAGCCTCAGCAAATCAACCGTTCTTAGAGCCCTTGTACGCAGGAAAAAGAATCATTCATCAAAAAACGTCTACGTAAACCAACGAACCCCGGACACGCCTCAAGGGAGAAAGCGAATCCCCAAGAGAATAAAGCTCCACAACGGTGCTACTCAAAAGCTTCACACCTGCAGTACGGGCAATTATGCCACAAAGAAATCGAGCGATCCATCAAGTCTCTCAACAACGGTTCAGGGAAGAGCATAACCCGTCAACAAAGAAAATCATGGGAATGGTACACCAAACCCAAAAAAAAAGGTCAAGACATAACTATCTTCTACCGGGCTTTCTCTCCCCCGCCACCAGGAAGAAGAAAGAAAAAAAATCAAAATCGTCCACCGTAATGTGAAACCTGCAGACCAAAGAGAGGAGAAAAAAACTAAAAATTTTTATTACAAAAACAAAACCCAGAAACCTCCTCCTTGAACAGCCCAAGCAGACGAAGGAGACAAAAAAAAAGCCCCAGCGATAAGGATCACATCAAAAGAGGAAACTGTAAAGTCCCCCCCTATCTAATCGGCAGACGCAAAAAAGTGCCCAATTTACTTGCCACCAAAATTCCCGGGACCCCCAAAAAGTCACCTATTAGAACAAAGGGATTCTAACAAAAAAATTTTCTAGAAGAAATACGAATGGTTGACATGTGTGCGATGTGCGGTGACTTCCCCCAATCCTAGAAGCACTGTACAAAAAAAAGAGATCAATCCCAAGTTTTAACGTACGGGAAAAACGACCTAAAGCTCTCCCCACATAAAAAGAACAAAAGCAAATAAAGCCTACCACAGAAAACCCAAAGCGAAGCCCAAAACCCCAATCAGGTCCCCCACTCAAAAAGACGAAAGAAAAAGCTTCTACCAATCAAGACAGGGTAATAGGCTGCGTGGGCACAGCCCGGCTATAAATGCGTTCACTTCGCATCTTAATAGAGGAATCAGCGTCGCCGCGCAAGAGCGCTGGTGGGATAACAGGGCCAACCCCCGGGAGCGGGCCATGCATCCCCCCCCCAGGGTTCCTTTTCCCCACCCCTTCCCCCCCGCGCAGCCCAAGTGCTGCGCCCTCCTTTTGTCCCTGACTTTCCCCTTTGGGCAGCCTCTGATTTACACCTAGGGCCGATCAGGCGAAGGGCCCCTGTACCTGTAAACACAGGTGACAATCTACAACAACAGCATCTTAATCAGAGTTGGAGCCAGCAGTACGCCTCGGAGCTTGGCGGGGATAACACGCCAACCCCCATGGGAGTGGGCCGGGCAGCCCCCCCCCGGCCACTTTCCCCCTATCCCCGCGCGTAGCGCCTGCTGCGCCCCCCCAACGGAGAGTGTATCCTGGATGCCCGCACTCCTCGTCAGGATGGACAAGCCCTCCTCGTGCCCCACGCCCGCAGAACGAACATCTCCCCTCTTGGAACGGCGAGTGTAGCCGCCCCTCGCCTCCCGTCTTTTTTTTTGCCCCCACCCAGCGCCGCCGCGCGCCGCATAGCGCCCCTCTACGGGTCAAGAGCCCGTGGTCCCCCATGCTGGAGGCCCAATAGGTGGGGAAAAAAAAAAAAAAAAAAACATTTAACCCCAGGAAAACCCCCTCCCCTCGGGGGAGAGCGGACCTACTCCCGTCTTTCCCTTGCCTGGGGTGAGTTCGCTCCCCCCATGGCCACCCCTAAGAGGCGCCACGGGTTTCCCCCGCTGACGGGAGGGTTCACTCTTGTGCAGAGGAAACCCCCAAGCAGCAGGTGGCCCCACGCCAGCAGGTCCCCTACGCAGTGGAGGATCGCGGCAACCAGAGGACTACGCATTTTAGGTCGTCCGTGGATCGAGGACGAGTTGAAGGTCGCGCTACGGGTTTATATAACCCCAGGGAGACACTTCTCCGTGGAGCCACCTTGGGGGGGGCCCCGCCCCCCACCACCCCGCAGGGGATTGCGGACAGCCCCGAGGGAAATTTCCTGGTGCGAAGGAGATCACCAGGAGGGGGGGTCTGCGGGATACCCCCCCGCCTTCCCCCGGACCCAGTGCGGATACCCCCTTTTCCGGCGAGGGGGTAAGAGCAAAAAAACGCCGGACACGGACGCCGCCTCCCCCCCCCCCAGGTGCTGCTGACCCCGCGGGGGCCAGTTCCCGCCTCGCGGACCTTATGTGGGGCGCTTTAAAAGCAGGGGGTATGTGCCTGAGCCCATGCGTGTACCCGGTGCCATGCGTTTGGCCACCCCAGTGCCAGTGTAGCCCCGACAGTGAACGTGTGGGGGGTTTTAGTGGTGACCCCGAGACCCGGGCTGCATCCGCGCCCCAAGGTGGTGGGAAGGCCTGTGGCGCGCTACCCAAATGTGGCTCCCCGGGACCAGCTTGGAAACCGCCGCTGCCCTGCACGACTTCGAAGGGTCCAGGGCGGGATACCACGGGGAGGGGGTTCCCGACCTCCCCCCCCTCCGGATCCCAGCGCCCCACCCTCCAGGTTTTAAACCGGCCCCTTGGGGGAGACAGCCCCGGGCGGGACCCCTAGGGGCCCCCCCCTGCCCCCGGGGAAACAGCGCCACCCCGCCTGAGGAGCAGCCAACCCCCCCAAAGGGCCCCGGCCAAACGGGAAAAGGGGAAAAAGGGGGAAGACCAGGAAGGAAGGAGGGACCCCACCATCCCGCCCGGAGCAGGTGATGGGGGGACCCGCCTTCCCCCATGGCCCCAAACCGTACTGGGGGAGTCTGTTTTGCTATGGGCAGCACCTCCCCTCGCTGCGAGCGGGCACCCAGACGCTGGCAAGGACCTACACGTTCCCGGAGGCCGACTTGGGCGACGTCCTGGGCACTTACGAAAACCTGGGGGTGTCAGGAGACAGCGGCCCCGACTAAATCTCCCCCGAGCCGGGGCCCCCCCTCCCTTATGAGGAGGCTGCCAGGGAGGAAAAACTCCTGCAAAGGGCCCCTTTCCCCCCGCCAGGGCCCCTTAACGCCTCACCCCTTTTACGACCTGTCGGGGGGAAGGGGTGGGTACAGTCCAGACCAACAGATCGAAGACCAGGATACAGAGACACCCCCTGCTTTTTGATGAAGACGGGGACCTTACGATAAGGGGATGGCACGCTCCTTGGGAAATGGGAAATGAATAAAACCGTGGCTCACGATAAGCCCCCTTTGATAAAATCTGTATATCATTGTATTTTTTTTTTGTAATTGTTATTTATGTATCAATAAAAAAAATTAAACAAAAAGCATCTTAATCATCTACCCAACCCCGAGGAGAAAACATCTCCATATGCTGCTGAAGAAGGGTTCTTAGACCCCAAATCGCGATACAGCAAACGACAAGCTACGGTTAAGTCATAAAAAAATTTCAAGAGAAAAAGACAGTTCTAAAACAAAAAAAAATATCTTTAAGAAGATAATAAAAGCTGAAAGCATATTTTAAGAGATCTGTCTCAGAGAAAAACTCCTGCCCGTTATACTCTCTCCTCTCTCTCTTCTCTATATATATTAACATTAAAACATATATTATATAAAATAAATATATATATGAGAGAGAGAGAGAGAGAGAGAGAGAACCACAATTTACAAAACATAAAAAAAACTAGGGTGAAACATAAACAGCATGAGTATTTTCACCAGTTTTTATTTTTTCACCTTCCTAGACTTTAATATTTCTTCAAGGAGGAGGACAATACACTAAGATACAAACAATAAGAAGAGTGCATGTATATACCCCGGGGCACTCAGGTGAATTTCCTCAAAAAAGCATGGCTCGTGGGTCGCCTCATTTTTTGGAAAATTCGATACTTAGGCCATGTTATATCCCCACGCATGACTGATGATGATGATATCATAAGCAAACCAAGCTTCTTGTCGTGGGAAAAATTTTCAGATGAAATTTTTTTACGTAGCAGAGATGTGAAGGTTTTTCAGGGTCACTGCTACTTATAACCAACTCACTTGGGCCGGTTTAAGGGGGTCACTTTGACCCCCCCTTTAAGGGCTGTATAAGACTCCTTAAGGGCTTCTGGGTGCCCCGGTGGGGGCAGCCGTCCCTGGCTTTTGCTAGGAATGGGGTGAAAAATCTGGAGTGATCCGTCGACACTCCGTGTTCAGCTTAAGGAGTAGGGTGGAGCTCTCTGCGAACTCCATCATCACCTCCGTCAGGCAGAGCTCGGCCTATGTACCTATACAACAGCGGTGGCTGGGTCTGCTGTTTGTGCATAATGTGGGGTAGCACAGATGTCCTTGTATGTATACCCTATGTATTATATGCACTTTTATACTATGTCCCCTCATGTGCCTATATTATGTTTTTTTGTTTTGCTCTAGTACTTAAGTTAACTCCTTGTCTTGTTATTGTTGCTTTTTTTTTGTCTGTATGCCTCCGGGTGATAATAAAAGTGTTATTATTATTATTACTACCTGAATTAAACTGGCCCACCCCCTTTCTATATTTTCTTACTGTTTTCTTTATAGGGACTGGCAACTAAGCGGAGTTTATTTTTAATTTTTTTATTCTTTTTTTGCCCTTGGCCAGTCCTTTGTGATATAGAGAAAAAAAGGATGTATGTAAAAACGATCAGTTACTTAACATTCCACTAAATGTTTATAATAATAAGGAAACTTCATTTTGAAAGATTAACATTTATGTGAGGGAAATAACATCCATTGAAGTGAGTGTGTGGAGAGGACGCCCTGTTACCTTTGGTCTAGCAAGATACACTTAAAAAAAATCGTAACTCTTAATCACTTCCCTTACTCCTCTGACCTACCTACCCTTCTCTCCCTTTCCTCCCTCCGTCCCACCCCTATGTCACACACTCACTTCTTCTCTCTTTCCGCCCTTTCCTCTTTGCCTCCTGGAGCGGTAGCAGCAGCGCCCACGTCAGAACATATACAGCTTAAAAAATTTATCGGAATATTGGGAGTAAGATTTGTCCTTTTGCATGCTGATGACACGCTTAACAGACAATGTTAGGACCAGATCAGACAGCGATTTCCGATAAGCTTCTTGTACAAGAATATTTAACGTTTTTGTGTTACTGAAAGTTTTCTACAAATTTTAAGTCATTTTAAGTCATTTTATTTCTACTCATGGCCTCTTGTAGTTTCCATATATTCGTATGTTCTTATTGTAACATTTAGTGGGAAACAAATGAGTATGGTAATTCATGACATACTTTACATCCTTTTTGCAGCCTTACATATCCTGCAGAATGTACAGTTTTACATTACTACTTTATATCTTACATAGGATATTTGCATCAAGACAAGTATAAGGAGGTGCGAAAGGCCCGGAGGTTCCTCGAGTGCTGTACAAGTGCCGTCTAACCCGCGGTGGTAACGGCAACCATAAAATAACACGCACAAACACAGAACTCCGTAAAAGAGGGAGGAAAAAATGAAAGAAAAAAGGCAAGCAAGCTCATGTGGTCCTCCTCAGAAATCCCGAAAAAAGGCAAGCAAGCTTATGTGGTCCTCCTCAGAATCTCATCGTTCGTAAGCTCATTTTTATAGGTATCTTTTTATCGCAGTTTTTTTATTAGTTTCAGTTTTAAGATTTGGAATTACTGAGGCTGTACATATATGAAGACAAACCTTCAAACTGACAAACTTGCTACTTCAAAACGTTTTTTTGCAGCATATTTAGAGAGAATATTGTTTTCACTTTCCTTCTCTCGCATTATTTACATTGGGTTTTTTTAAAGTTCCTTTATCTGTCTTATCCTGCTAGGAAAACGGAAAGCTTTTTACCTCATTATTACATTATATTTATCCACATTAGTTATATTTATCCACATTTAGGTTCCCTAGGGATGGGAAGCAGCGAGTGGGATGGCGAGCGACGGAAAGGGTGTCGTGTGTGTGTCGGCAAATATTTACCTTCCTTTTCCTTTCTTCTCGCAAAAGTGTGTGTGTGTGTGTGTGTGTGTGTGTGTGTGTGTGTGTGTGTGTGTGTGAGAGTGTGAGTGTGATGTGTGTGTGTGTGTGTGTGTGTGTGTGTGTGTGTGTGTGTGAGTGTGAGTGTGAGTGTGAGTGTGAGTGTGAGTGTGAGTGTGAGTGTGAGTGTGTGTGTGTGTGTGTGTGTGTGTGTGTGTGTGTGTGTGTGTGTGTGTGTGTGAGCGTGTGTGTGTGTAGTTTCTCCACACACTTCTACACGTACGCACACTTGTATGTATCTGTCGACCAAAAATTTTGAAAAATATTAGATAAATTAAATTTTAGATAATATTCATTTTATGATAAATGTACAATCACAATGATACTAAGTTGTCAAATGACTAGAACAACAACGAAAATATATCAAAGTTTCTGCATTCACTCCTATATGTATACATTCATCCTTTATTTCTCGCCATCAAAACCTGCTGTTACACACACACAATACAACTAGGACACAATAGGTGGAACAGTGTTTGAAGGTTGCGTGTTTGAGCTACAGAGGCTCAAGCACAACCCTACACCCTTGCCCTACGTGAAAACGGAATTATTATTGCCTTATCCAGCAATATCTTTCTCCTCTCGCCACACATTTGCTCAAAGTCGTTAAGAAAAGTTAGATAAATACAATGCAAGCGAGTGTTTGGTCGTGTTCGAAAGATGTATGGTGATAAAGAGTTACAGTTTACGCTGCAAGACCCGAAACTAAACTCCGGGTGCATTTTCTTTTTAGTGCCTGGAAAATATTGCAGCACTAGATCTGCCTCGCTCTGAAGGCCGGTGACTTACATCTCGACGGGCGAAAACTTGTTCAGAGAAATAATGTTTTGCTTTATAAACTCAAAATACATGTCGCGTGAATATCCGGAAATGCAATTAAGAGACATTGATCTTAAAGTTTTCATTTAAAGAAATGCATAGACATGGTGTCAATTTTTTGTACTCACCGGCCGGTACGCTGACAAGCAACAGGTCTGTGTGGGTCAGCGGCGCCCACCCAGCAGCAGCAGCAGAGTCAGCACACGGGCTGCTGTCCAACGCCCACACACCACTCGCACACCCCGGGACAATATTTTTTTACTTTTTTTTTTTTTTTTTTTTAACTTTTCTGGAAATAGTATATTGACCACCGTTTTTTTATGCTAGAACTATTATGTGATACAATGATCAAATATGTAGTGAACACGATCACACCACGGCACACACTCGCGGTGGAGCACTGAGCTAGCCAACCTCCTCAGTGCGGCAGCCGGGAAGGGAGTGAGCTGCGACTGAGTGAGGCTCTGCATGGACCACGAAAAACGGAGCCACGACGCCGTCTGCCTCACTCAGGGCTTCCATTTTAGGGTAAAATACCCTAAACTAGGGTAATCAGACCCCTTCTAGGGTAGTGGTTAGGGTAATACATAATATAGGGTAATTTTAGGGTAATGCTTATGTTTTATTTCGTTTGTTGAGGGATGATCATAATTAAGTTCTTGAGCAGCATGATATGTGGGGATCATAAATGAAAGGATTTGGAGAGCCAGGGAGCCCTACACAGGGGCGCATCAAGGATTTTTTCGGAGGGGGTGG
>JACEEZ010025405.1:94343-108611 GCA_016584305.1 Chionoecetes opilio | reverse complement strand
CCCCCATCCCCTTTTTTTTAAGTTTTTGAAAAACAAATCCCGAAAAAAGGCCTGCCCCTCGAAGGTTAAGACGATATACTACAAAAATTTGTGTGTGTGGTGTGGTGTGTGTGTGTGTTGTGTGGGGTGGGTGTGGGTGTGGTTGGTGGGGTGTTGTGTGTTTTTGTGTTTGTGGTGGTGTGTGCCCCCGGGGGTGTGTGTGTGGTTGTGTGTGTGTGTGTGGTGTGTGTGCTGTGTGGGTGTGTTGTGTTGTGTGTGTTGTGTGTGGTTGTTTTGTGTGTGTGTGTGTGTTGTGTGGGCGTGGGTGTGTGTGTGTTTTGTGTTTGTTGTTGTGTGGGGTGTGTGTGTGTGCGTGGGGTGTGTGTGGTGTGTGTTTGTGGTGTGTGTGTGCGTTGTGTGGTGTGCTGTGGTGTGGGGTGGTGTGTGTGGTGTGTGTTTTTTTAAACGAGTAAGCAAAAAGGGGTTAAAATAAAAAAAATAATAAAACTACGCCAAAAAAAAAAAAAAAAAAAAAAAAAAAAAACTAACAATAACAATATTAACAAAAGAAAACATCAGAAAATAAGCATAAAACGACAAACAAAAGCTAATTTCACTGCCTTGCTATTGCTCATAATCCTAACTTACTACTACTACTACTACTACTATTATAACTACAACCACCACTTACAGCATCACCACTAACACTAAAAACCCAAACCTAAAAACAAAAACAGAATATACAAGAAAACCAAGTAAAATAATCCAAAAAATCTAAATTCACGACTCAAATTTCTCAGTTTCGCTTTTTGAAAATTTTCCAGATAAAACTTCAAGCACTTTTTTCCCACTCTTCTTATTCTTTTACTCCCCTTTTCCCCCTTCCTTCCTTTTTCCTTCCTTCCTCCTCCTTTCCTTCCTTTTTTCCTTTCCTTCATCCCCGCCTATATATCGTCTTTCCCGAGTTAAAAATTTTTCTACTCTTTCTCCATTTCTTTTATCTTTTACTTCCTTCACCCTCCTTCCTTTCCCCCCTCCCAAAGTAGCTTGTCTAGTGCTGAGGTGCTGAAGTGCTATTAAGGACCTCCAGAAATAAGAGGGAATGGAAGAGATAGGGAGAAGTGAGAGGGGAGAGGATGAAAGAGAGATGAGAGAGATAGAGAGAAAGGGAATGAAGGGAGATGTAGGAGATAAAAGGAAGTATTTTTACAGTAGAACCGAAGTAGTGTGGTTACGAAAGAGGAGAGGAGAGAGAGAGAGGGGAGGAGATTCGGGGAGGAGAGGAGAGGGAGAGAGAGAGCGAGATGAGAGAGAGAGAGGAGAGAGAGAGAGAGAGAGAGGGGAGAAAAAAAAAAGGAGAGAGAGGGGAAAAATAAGACTGAAAGACGGAAGAGAAAAAAAGAAAAAAAAAACCAGTAATGAGTAACGAAAAAAACTTTTGGGCTATGAAATTGTGGGGGAGCGAGAGGGGGAGAGGGGGAGGGGGAAGAGAGAGGAGAGAGAGAGAATGGAGAGGGGAGAGAGAGGGACGGAGGGAGAGAGACGAGGGAGAGAGAGAGAGAGAGAGAGAGAGAGTGTACAAAAAATACTCTTCCCTCCCTCTCTGTTCACCCCTTTAGCATTCCATTCTCTCTGTTTCCTTCCTCCTCTCCATTCTCTTCTCTTCCTGTTCTCCCTTTCCTCTTTCCGACACACACACACACACACACAACACAAGCACACCCCACACACACACCCCACACACACACACCCCACACACACACAAGCAACACACATTCCTACCCTTACGTATCATTTCCTTCCCTCTCTCTCTCTCTCTCTCTCTCTCCTCTTCTCCTCTCTCTCTCCATCTCTCTCTCTTCTCCTCTCTCCTCCCCCCCCCCCCCCCCTCTTCCTACTCCTCTCTCTCTCTTTCTCTCTCCTCTCAGTTCAATTAAAATTCAGACTTTTTTCTTAAATTTATTTCCTTCTTCTTCTACTTCTTCCTCTTCCCCTGTCAATCACACACACACGCACACACACACACACACACACACACACACACACACACACACACACACACACACACACACACACACCACACACACACACAGGATAAAAGCACATTTTCAGGGGCAAATTGCTAATCTATTTGAGAGGGGATGGGGGAGTGCGTCTTCATATTATGCTGGGAATTGCTTGCTGGCCCCCTCCCTTCCCCTCTTTCCTCTCCCCTCTGTCCTCTTCCCCTCTACCTCCCTCTTCCCCTCTGCCTACTTTCTCCCTCTGTTCCCCTCAAGCCCTCCCGCCCAGTTGGCAAGATTGGCTTCACCTGCATTAGCATTTGTAGCCTCAGAGAGTTGCAGAAGGAAGGGAGGTTACTGGGACGGGCTGTAGGTGGGTAGGGAAGGGAAAGGAAGGGAGGGAGGCTTGCGGGACAGTGGGAGTGTGGGTGGGTAGGGAAGGGAAAGGAAGGAAAAGAGGTTGTGGGACGGGGTGTGGGTGTGTGTGGAAGGGTAGGGAAGGGTAGGGAAGGGTGGGGTAGGGTAGGGTAAGGAGGCTTGTGGGACAGAGTGTAGGAAGGGAAGGGTAGGTTAAGGAAAGAAGGCTGGTGGGAGGGGGGTTTGCTTGGGTAAGGAAGGGTAAGGGTAGGAAAAGGAAGGGAAGGGGTGGGAAGGGAAGGGATGGGTAAGGAAGGGTAGGGAAGGAGAGAGTAGGGTAAGGATGGGGAGGGAGAGGTGGGTAACAGAAGTCAAGAATAAAGATTGTAAGACATTTTTGTTGTTGTTAGTGTTGGTGGTGAAAAAATTAAAGGATTTCATTGTAAGAGGAAAAATAAATGGAGAGAGAGAGAGAGAGAGAGAGAGAGGGAGAGGAGGAGAGAGAGAGAGAGAGAAAAGAGGAGAGAGAGAGAGAGAAGAGAGGAGAGAGAGAGAGAGAGAGAGAGAGAGAGAGAGAGAGAGAGAGAGAGAGAGAGAGAGAGAGGATGCGAATAACAGACACAAACACCAGATATAAAAAATAATGAATACAACACAACACTTTAATTTGCGATGATGATAATTTTATCCTAACGTGTGTGTGTGTGTGTGTGTGTGTGTGTGTGTGTGTGTGTGTGTGTGTGTGTGTGTGTGTGTGTGTGTGTGTGTGTGTGTGTGTGTGTGTGTGTGTGTGTGTGTGTGTGTACTATTTCACGATATTCACTTGGAAAATAAATTACTGACCCATAAATCTCTCTCTCTCTCTCTCTCTCTCTCTCTCTCTCTCCTCTCTCATTCACTGACTTGACCACTATTAGTACCACCACCACCACCACCATCACCACCACCACCACCACCACCACCTCCACCACCATTATCACCACCACCACCAATACAACTTATATGTAAAAAAAAAAAATCAGATACATTGAAAAACAAATTGAGAGACGGAGACGCTATCGGCTAGAATAATTGCAAAAAATAAAAGACACACACACACACACACACACACACACACACACACACACACACACACACACACACACACACACACACACACACACACACATTCATTGACAATTTACACAAATGAAGACAAAGAGACGACAAGTGAAAGAAAGAACATATATTATATAAAGCAATGGAACAGGGTACAATGTGACATAAAGATAGAGAGGTAAAGCAAAAGACTGATATAGAGAAAGAAATGCATAAAAATGAGATTGAAAGTAAAGATAAAATAAAGTAATATGTAGATAAAGGAAAGGAAGGAAAAAGGAAAGCGATAAAGATTAAGAATATGAATATGGAAAAAAAAAAATCTAGTTTACTGAACTAAAATAAAGGAACAAGAGGAAGAAAAGATGATAATAATGATGATGACAAATGAAATAGGAAATGGATTGAATGAAAAAGGCAAAATTAACAGGAGCAAAAATAACAATAGGAAAAATATTTATGGCGACAAATACCTCAAACGTTATACTTATTCATCCTTTTCAAAAAATATTAAAAATAATAAAAAATAAATTTCAGAATAAACAGTTTTCACACCCAAAGAACCTGAATCTGAAAACATTTGGGTGAGAAACACTACGAACATATCGCGGTAACGAGACACACACACACACACACACACACACACACACACACACACACACACAAACACACACACTAAGGGTACTCCACGGTGTAAGGGATAGCACGCTCGGTTCACAACCGAGAAGTCCCGGGTTCGATCCCCGGGCGGAGCGGAAACAGATGGGTTGTTTCCTTAAAACCCGAGCCCCTGTCCACCCAGCAGTGAATGGGTACCAGGTGTTAGCCGGGGTGATTGTGACTGCTCTTCCGGGGTGCTGGCTTCGGCCAACACAAAAACAACTAGATAAAGATGATAAAAATTGATAGGCAACGAAACAACCACACGAGCATTGCTCTGGCCCTGTAAACATACACACTATGACTTTCACCTAGTAGAATACACACCACTTACACCACACACAAAAAAAAAAAAAAAAAAAAAACCTACAACACATTCCTCTCTCTCTATCTCTCATCATCAACCACCTCCTCGTCTTTCCCCTCTCTACAATGTCATCGTCTTTCACACACACACACACACACACACACACACACACACACACACACCACACACCACACCACACACACACACACACCACCACACACCACACACACACACACACACATCACACACCACACACCACACACACACAACACCACCACTCACAACAACCACCACACCTCACACTCACACACACAACACGAAGAGACACACAGACGGGACACCACCATCATCACACCACCACCACCACCATGAACAACACAGGACGGGACACTCCTCCTAAGGAATTCCAGAAGGTAGCGCGGGCGCTTCCCATTCCTGGCAGGAGTCACCTACGGGAAGAGTCTGGAGTGAAGGAAGGAGGGAAGGAAGGGACGGGGGGAAGAGTCTGGAGTGAAGGGAAGGAGGGAAGGAAGGGACGGGGGGAAGAGTCTGGAGTGAAGGGAAGGAGGGAAGGAAGGGACGGGGGGAAGAGTCTGGAGTGAAGGGAAGGAGGGAAGAGGGAAGGGACGGGGGGAAGAGAAAGATGTCAAAAGCGAGAGGAAGAGGAGGAGGAGGAGGAGGAGGAGGGAAGGAGTGAGGGATGGGAAGGATGGGAAGGAGGGAGGGAGGGGACGGGGGGAAGGAGGAAGATGTCAAAAGGGAGAGCTAGGTCAGGAGGGGAAGGAGGAGGAGGAGGTAGTGGGAATGATAGGGAGGAGGAAGAAGGGAAGGAGGGAGGGAAGGGAGGGAAAATGTCAAAAGGGCGAGGTAGGTTAGGAGTGAAAGGAGGAGGAGGTAGTGGGAGGATAGGGGGAGGAGGAAGGGAAGAGGTAGTAGGAGGATAGGAAGGAGGAGGAGGAGGAGGAGGGGGGGGGAGAAAGAAGTAGTGGGGAGGAGGAAGAGGAAGGGGAGGAGGAGGAGGAAGGGAAGAGTTAGTGGGAGGATAGGGAAGAGGAGGAGGAAGGAAAGAGGTAGTAGGGAGGATAGAGAGGAAGATGAAGGACTTTAGAGTGACAGAAGGACCTCGGTAACAAAGGATACGTACGAAAAAGGAGGAAAAGGAAGAGGAGAGGGAAGGAGAGGGAAGAGAAAGAAAAATGATAGAGGATAAATTAGAAAGAAAAATACCACTGAGTCAATCAAGAAAACAGACATATACACACAACACCTAATAAAAAATAATAAAAATAGTTAATACAAAATATATAAAATCCGATGAGAAAATAAAAAAAACAATAATAACCAAAATATTTAGTAAAAAAACTAACTCAAGGTGTTCACTAACCTAACCTGGACTCTAAATGTCATCGTCTTTCACTTACACACACGCACACACACACACACACACACACACACACACACCATCGCCACCACCACCACCACCACACCACCACCACCACCACCATCACCATCACCACCACCACCACCACCATCACCACCACCACCAACCTAACCAACTACCCAACCTAACCTACAGTGGAAGACAAAGAAGTTGGCGGTGTCTTGCATCCGTCACGCTCTTTGACAAATTTAGTTTAATTCCCTCCCGGCGCTTCCTATGGGGAATGATTGTAAAAAAAAGTTGTCTGGCAACTCACTCACGGCCTTGACTTCCTGCTTGCAGTTTTTCAAATCATTAGTCATTAATGGTCAGTGATCAGGACATATTGCATCTTATCGTCACTCCCGGCTTGATTCCCCAAAACGTCACCAAAACATTTCGGGAAAGTGTTTTCGCTCTGTTGGATATGGCGCCTGAGCCACAGTTGACTGCAGACCAGATCACCCGTATTCACAGCTTATATAAGATAGGTTTTAGTTCAAAAGAAATTGTGAGGGAGACTGTGTTACTCAACGAACGGTTGGGCGGTGGGTTAAAAAATCACGAGGCTTTACGGATGTAACGAGACACGCTCCTGACACACACTGTACCCAGTAACTGTGGGTTTATTGATTTTAATTATCTTGCTGTTTTGGTAGGAGATTTCACTAGCTGTCTTTTGATAATATCCAAAGTTTTCTTTGAAACTTTTTTCTTGCGTCCAGGACGAGACAAGTGCGTTAGACTTTCAGCCGTTGGCGAGTCTCGTGATTTTTTAACCCACCGCTCAACCTTTCGTTGAGTAACACAGTCTCCCTCACAATTTCTTTTGAACTAAAACATATCTTGCAGCTTATAAGCTGTGAATACGGGTGATCTGGTCTGCAGTCAACTGTGGCTCAGGCCCCATATCCAACTGAGCGAAAACACTTTCCTGAAATGTTTTGGTGACGTTTTGGGGAATCAAGCCGGGAGTGACGATAAGATGCAATATGTCCTGATCACTGACCATTAATGACTAATGATTTGAAAAACTGCAAGCAGGAAGTCAAGGCCGTGAGTGAGTTGCCAGACAACTTTTTTTTACAATCATTCCCCATAGGAAGCGCCGGGAGGGAATTAAACTAAATTTGTCAAGGAGCGTGACGGATGCAAGACACCGCCAACTTCTTTGTCTTCCACTGCACAGGTGTAAGCACATAACCTAGCCTAACTGTTCAGGCTGTTGCTAGTATTTCATCCCTGAATGCATGCAGAAACACGGGTAAAAGTTGATTAACCCCTTCAGTCCCAGAACGTAATTTTCATTGTAATCTGACTCCCATTAGACGATTTTAATGAATATAAGCAATAATTTATAGATATGACCTGTTTAGTATCCTTATCCACTAACTAATTTGGTATATTAAGTTACTTTTCGTTATTTTATGGCAAACAACGGCCGATTTTATATAGCAAAGGAAAGATCTGGGTGTGAAAGGGTCAAATGTATATATTGAGTATTGTAATATCAATATCAAGACCTGGAACTGTCGCCGAAAATAGGAACACTCGCCGACATGAAAATAGGAACACTCATCGATGTCAGCAAGAATTCCTCAAGGCGACAGTTCCAGGTAGCAATGTAAACAAACACCGCCCAGCCTCCGCCACCCGCTGCCTCCGTCACTACCATTACATATACACCGCATAACCCTGCCCGCAATGCCTCCACACACGCCTCACCTTAACCACGGTGTCGTAAGGCAAGTGTAGAGGCGCACCACACATGACGAAGCTGCCTGGGAACGACGGGACGCGGATCACACGGGAAATAATGCGGAAGAATCATCACTCACTCACATAGACACACACGCGCGAGACTGACCGAGTGAGTGACCACCCACCCGCTACCCGACCCGCCCCGCCCCGCCCCGTCCTCCCCCGGGCCCCGAGGCATTGTGGGCGGTAAACAAGTGCAGCGCGTGACTCCAGCTGATTACATGCCGTTTGACAGTGCCGCGGGAAGGAGAGGAGAGGAGAGGACCTATGAAGCAATCCTAAGCAGATGAGGTCACAAGAAGAAGAAGATAAGAACATAAGAAAATAAGGAAGCTACAAGAGGCTGGAAGACATAAGAACATAAGAACATAAGCAAATAAGGAAGCTACAAGAGGCTGGGAGACATAAGAACATAAGAACATAAGAAAATAAGGAAGCTACATGAGGCCGCGAGACCTACACGAGGTAGTTCCTGTTACTTGACATTACCTACATCCCCCTCTCTTCCCTATCCATGAATTTAGGACATTATTGAGACATTAGGAGAGGAGAGGAGAGGAGGAGGAGGAGGAGGAGAGAAGCGATCCTAAGCGGTAGATGTAACAAATAGAAGAAGATAAGACCATAAGAAAATAAGGAAGCTACAAGAGGCTGGGAGACCTACACGTGGTAGTTCCTGTTACTTAACACTACCTACATCCACCTTTCATCCCCATCCATGAAATTGTCTAGCCTCCTGACGACCTAACGACTGAGTCCATTCCAATCATCTACCACCCTATTTGTGAACCAGTTTCTCCCTATTTCTTTTCCCCTCCGCCGTGGTGGTGGTGGTGATGGTGGTGGTGGTGGTGGTGATGGTGGTAGCGGTGGCGATGGTGGTGGTGGTGGTGGTGGTGGTGGTGGTGGTGGTGGTGGTGGTGGTGGTGGTGGTGGTGGTGGTGGTAATGGTGGTGGTGATGATGGTGATGGTGGCGATGGTGGTGGTGGTGAGAAGAAGTGAGAAGGTGGAGAGAAGGGGAGAGAAGAGTGAGACAGTATATGGATGGATGGATGTGTGTGTGTGTTTAGTTTAGTTTATTGCCATATCTTTAGAAGTACATATATTATATAATTATATACAAATGTGATCTTAGGCATTAGTCCGCCGAGCAACAGCTCCCTGGCGGACAGGAACAGTGTACAAAATATTATAAATATATGAAGGGCGGCAATAATAAAATATATTTACAAATAAAAAAAATGTTAACTACCATAACAAGTACCCAAGTTGATTGATACAATTAAACACTAATTTTGCTACTGAAAATACTAATGATGTGAAGAATATTCATATTAATCCCTAATGTTTTGATTCTGTTGATGGAAAAAGTAAATCTTAAGTCTATTTTTAAATGTATTAAAATTGTTAATACTTTTCAAATTGTTTGGTAAATTGTTCCAACAATTAGGACCAACACAGTGCAGTGAATGTTTATATAATGTTGTTCGTGGTTGTGGACATATCAGGTCAATATGGTTTCCCCGCGTACCTTGACTGTGTGTGAAGAACTTTAAATAATTTATTACTATCACTACTATCATTTATACCATTGTAAATTGTAAGTACAAGAAAATATTTTTTTTTAAAAACTCAAATTTCAGTAACCCTAAATCATTAAATAATAATCTGTATGATCATACTTGCCTTTAAAGGTAATTGTTCTTATTATTTTCTTTTGTGCAATGAAAACATCTTTTACAGTGGAAGGCCAAGTACATCCCCAGACAGACAAACAGTAAATTATATATGGATAACATAAAGAATAGTATATGCTTCGCAAAGCTTCAGTCGTTAAGTTGTGCCTAATTCTGTATAAATTCCACACATTTTTGATAAGTTCAATTTACAGATGTATATGTTTTTTTCCAATTTAAATTTTCGTCAATAATAACACCCAGAAATATAATGTAAGTGACTCTCTGAATTTCATTTTCTCCAAGGTAAACTGAGCCTAAAATATTAGCAACAGAACGATTTTGAAAGAGTATATAATTAGTTTTTCTTTATGTTTACAGATAGTTTTATTAGCTAAAACCCCATTTCGATATATTCTCTAGTTCACTATTAACTTTAACATGTAACTGATCTAATGCCCTATCTTTTAAGAGAAGATTGTGTCGTCTGCAAAGATAACATAGCTGAAGTTATAACTGGCATTACAAATATCATTAATATATACCAAGAATAGTAAAGGCCCCAAAATTGATCCCTGAGGCACTCCCTATTGGTACTTTTCAGCGTGGATTATATGTGTTGTTACAAAACACTGCTTGTTTTCTGTCTGTCAAGTAGCTAGTGAATAGTTTAAGTGGTACACCTCTTATTCCCAAATTTTCAAGTTTATCTAATAATATTTTATGATTAAGTGAGTCGAAAGCTTTAGACAAGTCTAGAAATATTCCTACAACATGAAATTTCCTTTCCAGACAGTTATACACTTCACTTGTGACTTTGCTATTGCTTTTTCCGTTGATTTGTTTTTGCGAAAGCCAAACTGATATTCAGATAACAATTTAAAAATTTTCCAAAAATCCACTAAATCTTTTTACAATAGATTTTTCAAACATTTACTTATTGATGGTAAAATAGATATTGGTCGATAATTGTTTTCATCTCCTTTATCGCCTGATTTATGGATGGGAATTACTTTTGCTGTTTTTAGTTTATCTGGGAAACATCCTTCCTTAAAACACTGGTTAATGACATGAGTAAGTGGGACATCAATGTACTGAGCTGTGTGTCGGAGGAGACTTGGGGGGATGTCATCATAGCCTCTGCTGTGTTTTCAGAGACTTAAGGTGCTGTTGAACTTCCTCTTTGGTAACTGGATACAAATACAATGACATTTCTGCAGGATTATTAAAATATTGCTTGTGAGAATTTAATTGAATGTCATTGGGATGATTTAGATTTTCTGGTATATTCAAAAAGTGATTATTGAAGATATTTGCAGCAAGATCAATGTCATTTTTCAGTTTTATTTCATTACTGTTCTGCCATTTTTCCTGCCCATCAAGTTGTTTATATACGGTCCATGTTGATTTAACATTTCCTTGTCTAAGTTTTAACTGATCTTTATGATAATTATTTTTGGCAACACGCAGAAGGGTTACGAGCTTGTTCCTGTATTTTCTATATCGAAGTCCATATGTTAAAGGCCATTTGGCAGCCAATCTTTCCAGTCTGTGCTTTTCTCGGATACTGTTTCGTAAACCCGAAGTAATATGAGGACTTTTAATATGTTTATTATTAATCTTAACCTTTCTTAGTGGAAAGCATATTTGGAAGTTTTCATTGTATAGACTATAGAATTTATCAAATGCCTCATTTGGATCATTAATATCTAAGATCTGTATCCAATTTGTATTTGCTGTCACCCTTAAAAATTTGTTGATGTTTATCTCAGACAGGCACCTCTTTTGTATATAGCTGTGGATTTCATAATTAAATTTTCGAACAAATTGTGAGTAAACTGGAAAATGATCCGTTAAGTCCGTGTATAGAATACAGTTTTTTTACATTTTTCTCCGGATGTGTGACTGTGTGTGCGTGTGTGTGTGTGTGTGTGTGTGTGTGTGTGTGTGTGTGTGTGTGTGTGTGTGTGACTGTGTGTGCGTGTGTGTGTGTGTGTCTGTGTGTGTGTGTGTGTGACTGTGTGTGTGTTGTGTGTGTGTGTGTGTGTGTGACTGTGTGTGCGTGTGTGTTGTGTGTGTGTGTGTGTGTGTGTGTGGTGTGTGTGTGACTGTGTGTGTGTGTGTGTGGTGTGTGTGTGTGTGTGTGTTGTGTGTGTGGTGTGTGTGTGTGTGTGTGTGTGTGTGTGTGTGATGTGTGTGCGTGTGTGTGTTGCTGTGTGTTGTGGTGTGTGTGTGTGTGTGTGTGCTGTGTGTGTGTGTGTGTGTGTGTGTGTGTGTGTGTGTGTGTGTGTGTGTGTGTGTGTGTGTGTGTGTGGGAAGGTTATGAGAGAGAGAGAGAGAGAGAGCGAGGGAGAGAGAGAGAGAAAGAGAAGATAGAGAGGGGAGAGAGGAGAGAGAGGGGGCCGGCCCCGGTGGTTTGGGCGGGGGCCAATTACCCCGGCTCGCTGTGATAACTTTTGGGTTTTCGGGGGGCAAAACATTTTTAAACCCCCACCGCTGTGCATCAAAGCCAGGCGGGGGGTTTTAAAACCCCAAAAACCCCCCCTAACGAGGGAAACCCGGCTTGGTGGTGGTGTGTGGTTTTGGTTGGTGTGTGTGTGTGTGGTGTGTTGTGGGGTGTGTGTGTGGTGTGTGTGGTAAGTGTTTTCGGGTGGGGTTACTATCAAACAAAACTATCTATCTATCTGTATGGGGGTTTTTGGGTTTTCTGTGTTTTTTTTGATGTTTGAGGTTGAAGAATTTCTCGGGTTATCGACGCGACTGAGAGGGAAATCCCACTGAAAACGGGACAGTCTCTCTCAGATCCCCCCTAGAAAAGCTGCTGCTAGTGCTTATTAGTTTGGCCCGAACCCAGCCCCCCGGGAGGGGGGTTTTACCCCCCCCGGCAACCCCCCGGGTCCCCTTTGGAACGTGGGTGGACGGGGCTGGGGTTTTTAAGGAAAAGCCCAACTATTTCCGTTTCCGCCCGGGGATCAAACCCCGGGACTTCTGGGTTTTATAAACCCGAGCGTGTTTCCCCCTTTACACCACGGAGTACCCTCCGTTTTGTGTTTTGTGTGTGTGTGTGTGGGTGTGTGTGGTAATGTGTGTGCGTGTGCTTTGCGCGCGGGGGCTGGTGTGGGTGTGTGTTTTGTGTGTGTGTGTGTGGGGTTTTGGGGGTGTGTGTGGGGTGTTTTTGTGTGTTTTGGTTGTGTGTGTGTTTTGTGTGTGGCGTGGGGGTTGTGTGCAGGGAAACAAAAGCATGAGGGTATGTACAAGGGATTACATTTTCTATTCCCCAATACCACATAAAAAGCCCTCTCCCCCCCCTTTTCTCTTTTTTTTTCTCTCTCTCTCTCTCTCTTCCCTCTCCCCCTCCCCTCTCTCTTTTCCCTCCTCTCTTTTCCCCTTTTTTAACACCCCTATTTCTCCTGTAAACTGATCCATGTAAATATGGCTACTGTTGAAAAGCCCCGCTCCCTGACTCCGGGCCCTGTTTTTTTTTCTTACAATATTTTGGCGCAAAACCACCGCCTTCCCTCGCCCCCCCCCGGCGGGAAACCAGGTGCGGGGGGAGGGTAAGGGACGGGGGAGACATTTTCGTCTTCTAGGTGAAAATTTATATAAAATGGGGTTAATGTTGACAGCCCAGGCTAGCTTTGACGTGGGGTGTGTTTTGTTGTGTGTGTGGTGTTTTGGTTTATATAACTTTTTTTTATGTAACAAAGACGAATATTTTCTGTTTTGCGTCTGTTTTGTTGTTGCCCCTGCCCTCTGTCTGTCTGTCTTTTCTTTTGGGTCTGTCTTTTCGTTGTCGTCTGCCCTTTTGCTGCCCTGCCTTCGTTGTCTGTCTGTCTGTTCTGTCTGTCTGTCTGTCTGTCTGCTGTCGTCGTCGTCGTCTGCTGTTTTTCTGTCTGTCTCTGTCGTCTGTCTTCGTCTGTACGTCTCCTCTCTCTCTCTCTCTTTTCCTCTCTCTCCCCTCCCCTCTTCTCTCTATCTCTCCCCCTTCCTTTTCCTTTTTTTACTCTCTCTCTCTCCCCTCTCTCTCTCTCTCCCCTCTCTCTCCCCCCCAAACCCAGAATACAAATAAAGAGGGAAAGAGTTACAAAAAAAATATTCGGTCCTAAAATGTTTTTTTCTCACTCTCTGTATTTTTTTTTGCGCTACATTAAAAAAATAATGATATTGTCCCCCCTCCTCCCCTCCCCCTTTTTCCCTTATCACCCTTCCTCCTCCCCCCTCCTTTCCTCCTTTCCTCCCCTCCTCCCCCCCCCTTTCTTTTTCCCTTTTCCTTTTTCCCCCCCTTTCCTATGTATTTTTTTATTCATTTTTCCTTTTCATCCATCCCTCTCCCCCTCCCCCCCCTTCTTTTTCCTCCTCCCCTCCCCCCTCCTCCCCTCCTCCCCCCCTCCCCTCCCCCCCTTCCTCCCCCTCCTCCTCTTTTTTCTTTTTCCCTTTCATTTCGGCCCTTCCTAGTTTGGTTTTATTCAGTTTTCCTTATGCACCACCCACTTTCCCCCTCCTCCCCCTCCTCCTCCTCCTAAGACGGTTCATTAGGGAGTTGGGAAAAGGGGATGGATTTGGGGACCCAGAAAGACGGATAAGGGGGGGGAGGGAAACAAAAGGGAAAAGGATGAGGGGAAGGGGGAGAAGGTGGTGTAGGGGTGTGTTTTGGTGTGTGGGGTGTGTGGGTGGGCTGTTGGGGGGGTGTGGGTGTGTGTGTGTGTGGTTGGTTTTTGGGTTGTGTGTGTGTGTGTGGTTTGTGTGTGTGTGGGGGTTTTGGGGTGGGTGGGGTGGGGTTTTGTGTGGGTGTTTTGGGGGGTGTGTGTGGGGTGTGGGGGGTTTTGGGTGTAGGTGTGTGTGTGTGGTGTGTTTTTTGTGTGTTGGTGTGGGTGTGGGGGTGTGTGTGTGTGGTGGTGGGGTTTTGGGGGTTGTGTGTTTTTGTGTGTGTGAGTGGGTGGGGTTTTGTGTTTTTGGGGTTTGTGGGGAAGGTAAGAGAGAAAAGGGAAAAAAAAGAGAGAGAGTTT
>JACEEZ010025405.1:86843-89343 GCA_016584305.1 Chionoecetes opilio | reverse complement strand
TCCGTCCCTTCCCTTCCGTCCTTCCTTCCTTCCCTCCCTTCCCCCCTTTCCCTTTCCCTTTCCCCTTTCCCTTTCCCTTTCCCTTTCCCTTTCCCTTTCCCTTTCCCTTTCCCTTTCCCTTTCCTTCCTTCCTTTCCTTTCCTTTCCTTCCTTCCCTTCCTTTCCTCCCCTTCCCTTCCCTCCCTTCCCTTCCCTTCCCTTCCCTTCCCTCCCTTCCCTTCCCTTCCCTTCCCTTCCCCCTTCCCTTCCCTCCCTTCCCTTCCCTTCCCTTCCCTTCCCTTCCCTTCCCTTCCTTCCCTTCCCTTCCCTTCCCTTCCCTTCCTTCCCTTCCCTTCCCCTTTCCCCTTCCCTTCCTCCTCTCTTCTCTGCGGGGCTTGAGTGTAATCGCCAAATTTGCCCCCAAGACTTAGCATTATCGCTGACAATTGCTATTATAACTTGGCAACGTCGGTAATTCACAGAAAACCAACTGAACGGATAAACGATGCCTAACCTTACTTTAAGCTGCGCCAAAGGTCTCGGATTTCAACTCTCTCTCTCTCTCTCTCTCTCTCTCTCTCTCTCTCTCTCTCTCTCTCTCTCTCTCTCTCTCTCTCTCTTCCTTCTTCCTGGCAATTTGTATCGTCCATAACCACTCAGTTAACCCCTTGAGACCCAGAACGTAATTTCCATTGTAATTTGGGTACCATTAGACAATTTTTAGTGACTATAAGCAATGTTTTATAGCTATGACCTGTTTAGTATCCTTGTTCACTAACTAATTTGGTATATTCAGTGACTTTTCGTTATTTTATGGGTCGACATCAGACGATTTTATATAGCCAAGGAAAGATCTGGGCGTGAAGGGGTTAATAAGAATACATTGTTATATAGATAAGATCCAAGTCTCTTATCTTTCACTGCCCCTCAGTCACACAGCCAACCCCTTAACGCCCTCTTAACTCCTTCACGCCCAGATCTTTCCTTTGTTGTATGAAAATAGTCTGTTGTTAGCCATGAAATTACGAAAATTAACTCAATATACCAAATAGTTAATGGACAAAAATACTAAACAGGTCCTTATCTATAAAATATTGCTTACAATTCATTAAAATAGTCAAATGATGGCCAAATTACAATAGAAATTATGTTTTGGGCCTCAAGGGGTTAAATGCTAAGCCTCCAAGTCACACCTGTTAAGCACCTGTCCACACCTGCCACACCTGCAACAGTGGTGGTAGTGGTGGTGGTGGTGTGGATTAGGAAAGCGTAAATAGTAGTAGTAGTATATAGTAGTGGTGGTGGTAAGGAGTATAATGGCGTAAATAGTGGTAGTAGTGGTGGTGGTAAGGATTTGGAAGGCGTAAATAGTAGTAGTAGTAGTTAGGATCGTGTGGTATTAACAAGAGGGGCGGTAGTAGTTGAGGAGTAGGAAGATGTAAATAGTAGTAGTAGTTAGGAGGGTGTGGTATTAGCATGCAGGTAGTAGTTGAGGATTAGGAAGGCGTAAATAGTAGTAGTAGTTAGGAGGGTGTGATATTAGCATGCAGGTAGTAGTTGAGGATTAGGAAGGCGTAAATAGTAGTAGTAATAGTAAGGAGGGTGTGTGTATTAGCATAGTAGTAGTGAGTATTTTCAACGCCCTCCGTTTCTATCCACTCTGCTCTTCTACAAAGGTGATGGACTGAGGCTAAATTAAACGTGAAAATAAAATTGCTGGGCGTCCATTACTGCAGCGGCCCTGACTGACTACCACACACACACACACACACACACACACTTCTTCTGAGGGGAGTACATCGAGGCGCCGCCCACCTCTGACCCCAAAGACTTCACACAGACAGCAGTGAACATAGCATGATAGCTTCCCTCCTCTACATGTCTATAACGCTGCGGGCATTAGCTACATGGAGTGTTTCAATAAGCGTTGGGCATCAGCAGTGGGCAGTGAGCAGGCAGCGTAACACGAAGGGTGCGTCACCAGTCGCCAGGGCCTGCAGGGTGACCCACTCATCAGGCTGATCGCGGCTGTGAAGAGCCTGGTGATGTGGCTCACCTAATAGCGGCGGCTCCGAGGCCAGAGACTTGCGGCGCGCGGCTGTGAAGCTGTGAGGCTGTGTGGGCCTGTGTGTGGCGGTGTTGGCCAGGTGCGGCCACTAAGTGCCTCACACACACCATCAATCACCGGCCACTGTCGCGGCCAAGAGGCATTACCTACATAAATTTTAGCGGCCAATTAAAATAATTGGAAAGTTAAATTAATTTTCAGAAGCCAGATTTATTAGAGGCGAACAATTAATCTTATAGTCTCTCTAATTTTATGCCGGAGTGCTCATGGCCTGTTTGTGCCTCCTCGACACCCCTTCCCGCCCCTTCCCTTCCCGCCGCCGCCGCCGCCTACCCCCCTCCCCCACCAGCCCGCCAACCAAAGATTTATTAATCTTTACCCCGTTAATCCCACCAACGGGGGGGCGGGGGGTAAGGGGGGGTAAAGCGCGGGCACCAAGGGTAGGGGGGGGGG
>JACEEZ010025405.1:75000-81644 GCA_016584305.1 Chionoecetes opilio | reverse complement strand
CCACCAAACCCACACCCCACACCCTGGTCAGGAAGAAGAAAAGGGAAAGAGGAAGGAAGCCTGGGTAAATTTAAATTAAGAAAAAAAATGTTGAAAAATCTAGAAAGGTTCTGATAAGCCTCTAGAAAAGCGAGGAAAAGAAAGAACGGTGGGAAAAAATAGACAATTAAATAGACTTAGAACCCTTTGCCCTGAAGTTGCAAGAGGACTTAGAAACTGTGAAGGGCTTTAAGAGGGAGAGTCAATAGGATAAGTAGCGGTGCAGTGGCTTAGGCTTTCTGTATTAGGCCGCCGGCGTACCTATTTAGGCCTAGGGAGAGAGAAGGATTAGTGGTAGGTGGAGGAGAGAGGGAGGTAGGGGGGGGAGGGGAGGAGGAAAATTGTGAAAGAAGTGGGGAAAGAGAGGGGAAGGGGGTAGGGAAGAGAAGAGGGGAGGGAAAAAGGGAGGGAGAGGGGTATTACTTTTTAGGGGATTACCTTTGTTGACCAATATCGAGATGAAAGAGTAAAAAGAGTTAAAAAAAAGACGAGGAATGTCTTTATAAGGGAATGTCTTAGTTTTACAGACTTTGATAAGGTCTTTGTTTTCTTTTTCTTTTTTCTTTTTTCATTTTTCTTATTTCTGTTTTCTTTTTTTTCTTGCTTGACTTTCATCACCACAACATTGCCTTTTTCTTTTTTTTTAACTCTTCGTTCTTTCCGCACAGCATTTTTTTTTTTTACTGATAGTTCTCTTCTCCTTTTTCCTTCTCCCCATTTTATGTCTGTTCGTTCTTGTCCTTAATCTTGCCCTATCGAAATTTGCAGATGACACCAAATTAGGCGGTAAAGCATATACTAGAGAAAACTGCGAACTCATACAAAGTGATCTCGACAAACTATCAGATTGGAGTGATAAATGGCTATTAAAATTCAATTCCGATAAATGTAAAGTAATGCATATAGGCAACGATAACCTCAAATATAACTATCAAATGCAAAATAAATCGTTAACTGAAGTACAGCAGGAAAAGGATCTAGGTGTCATCATCAGTAATGATCTTAAAACCAGTCCGCATTGCCTAGCTGCCAGTAAAAAGGCAAATATGATGTTGGGCTTTATTAAATGTAACTTTGAACATAAAACTCCGAAAGTAATGACACAATTATACACGTCCTTGGTTAGGCCGCACTTGGAATATGCCGTTCAATTCTGGTCGCCCTGTTTCGTAAAAGATCAAGCCAAATTGGAATCAGTGCAAAGAAGAGCAACCAAACAAATTCCATCTCTGCGAAATTCATCTTATGAAGAGAGACTGCGGAAACTTAATATGTTTTCCTTAAAGGATCGAAGAATCCGTGGGGACTTGATAGAAACCTTTAAGATCCTAAAAGGTTTTGATGTCATTAATCAAGAGAACCTATTCGAGCGTTCAACTCAAGTGACAACAAGAAATAATGGTTTAAAACTAAACGGTCAACGTTGCATCACCGATCTCCGTAAAAATTATTTCAATGTTAGAGTCGTTGATCGATGGAACAAGTTACCAGCAAATGTTGTCGGAGCCAGCACAATAACTACATTTAAAAACAGACTTGACGCGCACTGTAAGTAAGGGTATTGATAGTGCGAATTCGTATCTAGTCCCCCGTATCGATTAGTTGTAGTGGTAGTGGTAGTTGTAGTTAGTATTTTTCATATCCTATCAGTCTGCACTATGAAACTTCCATGTTCCTATCCTCTTTAGGGACATGGTATCATTTTCCAACTGTTTTCTTACAAGTAGTTGATAGTTAGTAGTATGTAGTTCAGCAGATACCCTCGCTATGGACCAATAGGTCTCCTGGTGTCTGTTACTCCTATGTAAATCCTCCTCCTCCTCCTCCTCCTCCTCCTCCCCCCTCCTCCTCCTCCTCCTCCTCCTCCTCCTCCTCCTTGTTGCCTCTGCTCAAGTTCTTTCTAAATTCCTCCTTTCATTATTTCTTTCTGTTGTTCGTTTGTTTTTCTTTCTTCTTTTTTTCTTCTTATCTCTTTCCTACTTGTCGTTTTTCTTGTTATTCTTGTTCTTAATGCTTTTGTTTTTGCTGTTGTCCTCTTTTATTCTATAATTTCCTCTTCCTTTTTTTCTTTTTTACAAATGATCTGCTTTCTATAACATCTACTACCTATATTTATCTATCTGTGTGTGTGTGTGTGTGTGTGTGTGTGGGGGTGTGTTTTGTGTGTTGTGGTGGTGTGTGTACGTGTGTGTGTTTCTGCGTGTGTGTGTGTGTGTGTGTGTGTGTGTGTGTGTGTTGTGTGTGTGTGTGTTTTGTGTGTGTGTTTCTGCGGTGGTGTGTGTGTGTGTTTGTGTGTGTGTGTTTGTGTGTGTGTGTGTGTGTGTGTGTGTTTGACGTCTTCCTCCCTCTGTCATAAAACCTGTGATAAGACATTGACGACTTTCTACCTCATTAAAAGCGTTATCTGCTCACACTTCTTTTGCTCCGTCAACTTTTTATATTAGGAGATAAAACCAGTAAAGAGAGGAAAGGAGGAAGCGATAAGGAAACGAGTGGAAGGAAGGAGAGAGAGAGAGAGAGAGAGAGAGAGAGAGAGAGAGAGAGAGAGAGAGAGAGAGAGAGAGAGAGAGAGAGAGAGAGAGAGAGAGAGAGAGAGAGAGATCATACAGGAAAATAAATTAATAAGAAAGGATATAGGTAACTAAACTAAAAAACAATAACATATATATAGCAAAACAAACCGTAAAGAAAATGGGAAGTAAGCAAAAAGAAAACGTTAAGTAATGAAGAGGGGAGACTGAAGGAGATTGGGTGTTGGTAGAGCCATAGACGTGTTAGTGTTAGTGTTAGTTAGTGTTAGTGCCACAGAGAGATTAGAAGGTCGTGGTAAGTGTTAGTGTTAGTGCCACATATATTAGAGGGTCGTGGTGAGTGTTAGTATTAGTGCCACAGACGTGTTAGTGTTAGTGTTAGTGCCACATATGTTAGAGGGTCATGGTGAGTGTTAGTATTAGTGCCACAGACGTGTTATTGTTAGTGTTAGTGCTAGTGCCACATATGTTAGAGGGTCGTGGTGAGTGTTAGTATTAGTGCACGACGAGGTTACGTGTTAGTGTTAGGTTAGATTAGTGCCACATATGTTAGAGGGGTCGTGGTGAGTGTTAGTATTAGTGCCACAGATGTTAGCGTTAGTGTTAGTGCNTATTGCGTCCTCGCGTTGTAAGTGTGAAAGTGTGAGTGAGTGAGTCTTAATACATCGTTAAGTCATACATATTGCTTTATATACATTGTTTTATGTATTATTAACCCCTTGAGACCCAGTAATTTTCATTGTAATTTGGGTACCATTGACAATTTTTAGTGAATATAAGCAATAATTTTATAGATATAACCTGTTCAGTATCCTTGTCCCCTAAATAATTTGATATATTTAGTTACTTTTCGTTATTTTACGGCTCGACAACATACAATTTTTATAGCAAAGGAAAGATCTGGGTGTGATAATAACCCCTCCATGCCCAGATACTTCCCTTGCTATATGAAATCGTCTGTTATGAGCCATAAAATTACAAAAAAATGACTAAATAACCCAAATTAGCTAGTTGACAAGGATACTAAGCGGGTCATATCTATGAAAATATTGCTTATATTCATTAAAATTGTCGAATGGTGATTATAATACAATGAAAGTTACGTTCTGGGATTCAAGGAGTTAATGTATTTTAGTCTCCGGTACTTTTGTGAATTGTTAGGTAAAGAAAACGTGTCGTGTATGTATATGTGTCCCCTCACTCGCATATTTCCCCTCGTATATTTCTCCCCTCGTGTCATTAGTCAGTCTTGCGTCGTCTCATTTCTCACAAATTTTTCACTTTTTTCAAACCGGTGAATCACATAATTTTGGTTCGTCATCTGTCTTCGTATCGCTTCATGCATCACTTGACTATGGGTTTTTCTGGATTATAGTGTATTTTTATTAGGTTTTTGAAAATTTTGGTTTGTTTAGGCTTTTGAAATGAAGTGTTTTTAAGGCTTTTGAAATGAAGTTTTTTTTTAGATTTTTGAAATTAAGTATTTTTTAAGGTTTTTGAAATGAAGTCGTTTTTTTAGGTTTTTGAAATGAAGTGGATTTTTTAGTTTTTTGAAATGAAGTGAGTTATTTTACGTTTTTGAAATGAAGTGGGTATTTTTTAGGTTTTTGAAATGAAGTGTTTTTTAGGTTTTTGAAATGAAGTGTTTTTTAGGTTTTTGAAATGAAGTAGGTTTTTTAGTTTTTTGAAATGAAGTGTTTTTATAAGGTTTTTTAAATGAAGTGAGTTTTGTTTTTTGTTTTTTACATGGAAGTGTTTTTTAGGTTTTTGGAATGAAGTGCTTTTTTATGTTTTTGAAATTAAGTGTCTTTTTTAGGTTTTTGAATTTGTGTTCTTTTAAGGTTTTTAAAATGAAGTGGTTTATAGGTTTTTGAAATTGGTTTTCTTAAAGTTTTTGGAAATAGTGTTTTTTTATATTTTATATTCATTTGTCAGCATTATATTTTTTATAATTTTCATATTTTTCGCTTCACATTCCATCACTTATTTTACATTGAGAGTATTCATAAGCGTTATTGATACCACATAAATATAGGCATTTATTATAATTATATCATTATATCACTCGCAATAGAATAACTACAGTGCTTTTCCAGTATATTTCCTCTTAAATTTCTACCTTAGACAGCGAGACGTAGCGACGACAGAACAAATGCGAGAATAGATTTATAGCTAAACAAATAATTGAATAAACGAAGATAAATTTGTTATTTTTATGAGTGCAAAAGGGAATTATTTGTGAAGGGAACAGGCAGAATAGGAAAAGAGAGAGAGAGAGGAGAGAGAGAGAGAGAGAGAGAGAGAGAAGAGAGAGGAGAGAGAGAGAGAGAGAGAGGAGAGAGAGAGAGAGAAGAGAGAGAGAGGAGAGGGAGGAGGAGGAGGAGGAAGTGTGATAAAGATTGCGAACAGAGGAGACGAGAGAGAGAGAGAGAGAGAGAGAGAGAGAGAGAGAGAGAGAGAGAGAGAGGGAGAGAGAGAGCTGCCTTAGTTTCTTTATATCATCTTTTCACCTTGCCTCCCAGTCTCCATTTTCACTTCTCCACTCAAGACCTTTATCATATTTTTATTTTATTTCAAGTTTACCAATTTTTGAGCAGAAGTTCTCGTCTTATCTCTCTTGTAGTTGACATATCTGCTATCTCTGTACTTTTAATTATTATTATTTTTCGTAAAGGGAGCTCCAACTAATGTGCTTATCTGTAGCTTTTTCTATTTCATCGTAAACAGATAAACTACTTTTCGGTATACTATCTCGGTATATTTTTCTTTTTCCTTTCTTGTTTTCAATTCTATTTGTATATATATTTTTTTACATTCAGTGATCTCTAAATTCTTGATTGGAAGATATTTTTTTTTCCTCCCGTAAATATGTTGGAAAATTTCTCACTATCTGTCTGTCTTTTGTCTGTTTGTATGTATTTATGCCTCCTATTTTACATATGTTACCCTAAAAAATAATATTCAATTTACGGAAGACGAGAGATAAAATAATACAGAGAGAAACAGACAGACAAACAGATGGCTACAGAGATACATTTATATACGAAAGGAATATCAAAACCTTTATCTAACATATATGTATTAGAGTATATATAGATACAACATAACAAATGAAACTGGAGAGCACTCAATCACGGTACATTTTCCCTCCCATTACGCGCCGCCTCGTGATTGGCTGGGAGGAGAAGGGGGCGTGGCTAGCAGGAGAGGGGGGCGTGGCCAGCCAAAGGGAATTTGAGATGGGGTTCTAAATATTCATGAAGGTCAATAAGATTGGTGAAAGGTCAAGAGTGGAAGGCTGAAGCTGAAGGACTGATAGTGTGTGTGTGGTGTTTTTTTGTCACACACACACACACACACACACACACATATGACAAATAATTGTAATCAAGCACCTTTTTCATTTACTAATTATAATATACTCTCTCTCTCTCTCTCTCTCTCTCTCTCTCTCTCTCTCTCTCTCTCTCTCTCTCTCTCTCTCTCTCTCTCTCTCTCTCTCTTCTCTCTCTCTCTCTCTCTCTCTCTCTCTCTCTCTCTCTCTCTCTCTCTCTCTCTCTCCATATATCGTTTTGCCTTGGCCAGTCCTTTGAGATGTACAAAAAAAATTAATCTCTACAAATACAGTGCGATAATTAGATTAAATTAGATTAAATTGATTAATTGATTGATTGATTAGATTGTTAGTTATCGTTATATTTATAGTTAGTGAGCGAAAGGTATTATCAGTATTACTAATCCCAGAGAAATCCATGAAAATCCCGGATTAATAAAGAAAATGCATAACCTTGTTTCTCCATAAATATTTCGAAAATCTGCATGGTGGAAACGGCATGTGTATTTCCTACTCCCAAGCCTCTGAATTTCGTTACTACATACATACAAATGAATTATTACTCCCAGAAAATAGAGAATACAACATTTAATTGAAAACCTGAGCCGAGGAACGTCAATACATCTCAGATATTACCACGCCAAAATAATACTGACGGTTTCCTATATATATACATAACAAAGGAAAATGGGCTCTGTAAATAGCTAGATTGTGTAGTGCATTAGACACACAACTTATCT
>JACEEZ010025405.1:47500-65000 GCA_016584305.1 Chionoecetes opilio | reverse complement strand
GATTAACAGACGATTATTCAAACTTAAAGGCGATTACTGAAGCTGGATTCATGGTTTGGTCTCGGGCTTACGTCGTTTAGGCAAAAAAAAGTTAAAAGTATCCTTGGCACTCTATGTATTTTTGGGCTATGTATTTTTCGGCTATTTTTGGTGTTTGAGCAATCCGGACGTTTTGTTATGGTTTGAGAATATGCTGGAATTTCCTTATTTTACGAGGTATTAAGTGTCAATTTTGTGTTATTTTATGTTGTGCCTTATGGGAGGAGGGTCAAGGGTGATGCAGAGAGAGAGAGAGAGAAGAGAGAGAGAGAGAGAGAGAGAGAGAGAGAGAGAGAGAGAGAGAGAGAGAGAGAGAGAGAGAAGAGAGAGAGAGAGAGAGAGAGAGAGAGAGAGAGAGAGAGGAGAGAGAGAGAGAGAGAGAGAGAGTATGTATGAGTATATTATAATTAGTACATGAAAAAGGTGTTTAATTATAATTGTTTGTCATACGTGTGTGTGTGTGTGTGTGTTTTGTGTGTGTGTGTGTGTGTGTGTATGTGTGTGTGTGTGTGTGTGTGTGTGTGTGTGTGTGTGTGTGTGTGTGTGTGTGTGTGTGTGTGTGTGTGTGTGTGTGTGTGTGTGTGTGTGTGTGTGTGTGTGTGTTGTGTGTGTGTGTGTGTGTGTGTGTGTGTGTGTGTGTGTGTGTGTGTGTGTGTGTGTGTGTGTGTGTGTGTGTGTGTGTGTGTGTGTATGTGTGTGTGTGTGTTAATGTCATGGCGCACATAATAGATCACGGACGCAAATTATCAACAAAATCCGATGCCTGCATTTAGGGAGGGGATAATATTTACATAATCTCCTCACATCGCCATTATAATCTCGTCCTATCTGAGTTATGTACATCAATCAATGCCATTTCGTCCTTTATATTTTAGTGCCCTAATAGTATACCTGCTATTTGGCTACACGCTTTGCCGTCCCATGTATCACCGTCCTCGAAATACAATTCATGAATTATATTAATATTCATCAGTTAATAATATAATATGACTTATCTTCTATATGAGTTTTTCACATTCTTGTACTTAAGCTAGTGTTCTTTTCCCTAGAAGTCATAGGTTTTATCTGATGCAAATCGACATTGATTAACTCATTAAGGTTTTACATTTATTTGAAATCATTTACAGATCATATACAATTGAATACGTAATTGATATGCTTATCTATGTGTAAAATTGGAGCACAAGATATGTTGACTTAAGATACCTATTATTTTTTAGTTTATACAATATACGTAATTTAGTTTATGAAAATACGAAGTGATGGCTAGGTAATGGTGGTAACGATTGTGTCATAGGCGTGTGAATGAATAATGACTTTTCATGTCTTGGAAATGTTGAATTAGTGTTTCTTGTTATATATTTTGTTATATATATATAATTATTCATATCTCGGAAAGGTTGAATTATTATATATTTTTTATTATATTTTGTTCAGGGCAGTTTTCCTCTTACAGAAACCTTATGAAAATAACTCAGTTCAAGGACATTTATTTCGATATCTTTATAGTCTCATCTATTTCGTTCAGACTATCACATTTTTTGATAAATATGCAAACAAAGAATATCCTTTTTAATAAATGGCGACCGATTGTATGCACAGTAATATAAATTGTTATCATAAAAATCTGCGCCGTAATCTTATTCCCATTGTGTTGAGCCGTTTCGTGCGTTATGGATCATCCGTTTTTATGATAGGCATTAATATTTTACAATTTTTTCGGTGAGTGGGCGAGTGATGGGACTCATTGAGCGTCGAGTAGGAATGTGTGGATGAATGAATGTGTGTGTGTGTGTGTGTGTGTGTGTGTGTGTGTGTGTGTGTGTGTGTGTGTGTGTGTGTGTGTGTGTGTGTGTGTGTGTGTGTGTGTGTTCATCTAGTTGTATTTTACAGGGCCTTTGCTACACTGGTATTGCCCCGTCACCATAGCTACATTTTCATTTTGCTACTTTAGTGTGTGTATGTGTGTGTGTGTGTGTGTGTGTGTGTGTGTGTGTGTGTGTGTGTGTGTGTGTGTGTGTGTGTGTGTGTGGTGTTGTGTGTGTGTGTGTGTGTGTTTGTGTGTGTGTGTGTGTGTGTGTGTGTTCCTAGTTGTATTTTACAGGACCTGAGCTACACTCGTGTGATCCCGTCACCGTATTTACATTTACCCAGTCTTTTTTCAACTGGTGCACATTCTTTGCCGATATCACCTCCTCATTTAGTTCATTCTAAACTTCTGCATTTCTATGAGAGAAGCTGTACTTATTTATGTTGTTCAGGTGTTTTATGTGTGTTGTGTGTGTGTGTGTGTGTGTGTGTGTGTGTGTGTGTGTGTGTGTGTTGTGTGTGTGTGTGTTGTTTGTGTGTGTGTGTGTGTGTGTGTTGTGTGTGTGTGTGTGTGTGTTGTGTGTGTGTGTGTGTGTGATGTGTGTGTGTGTGTTGTTTGTGTGTGTGTGGTGTGTGTGTGTGTTGTGTGTGTGTTGTGTGTGTGTTGTGTGTTGTGTGTGTGTGTGTGTGTGTGTGTGTGTGTGTGTGTGTGTGTGTGTGTGTGTGTGTGTGTGTGTGTGTGTGTGTGTGTGTGTGTGTCTAGGAGGGATTGGAAGGGGTATAGGTAAACGAGCGACACAGAAAACTAGCCTAGACCGCTTGTTTGATTAGCAACACACAATATCCTGTGTTCCACGTAATATTTGTGCTACATCAGCAGCTCCCAAATTGTGTTCCGGGAAATCCTTCGTTCCAGGTATACAGGCGATGTGGAAGGTAGTACAGGTTTAATACAGGTCGAGAATTTTGGTAAACTGTTGAACTTAGGTGAATGTTCAATAGGGTTTAGGTAACTCTCTTCATGCGATGTATAGAGATGAAGTGTTTCCGTGGTGGAAGTGAAATTATATGAAATTGCTGTTCTCGAAATCCTGTTGTTGAGGTGTGTGTGGGGGGCTGTGTGAGTGTGTGAGTGTGTGTGTTGTGTGTGTGTGTGTGGTGTGTGTGTGTGTGTGTGTGTGTGTGTGTGTGTTGTGTGTGTGTGTGTGTGTGTGTGTGTGTGTGTGTGTGTGTGTGTGCGTGTGTGTGTGTGTGTGTGTGTGCGTGCGTGTGTGTGTGTGTGCGTACCTGTGTGTGTGTGTGTGTGTGTGTGTGTGCGTGCGTGTGTGTGTGTGTATAACATTAAATAGCATAGATAGACGGGTAGATAAATCAAAGTTACAGAAATAGATTCAGAAAGATTGAATAGACTAATGGAATAGACTTGATTGGGTAAGATTATAATAGGAGTGAGAAGGGAGAAAGGGATTGTGTATGATTTTTAGATGTGTAAAATATCAATGACTAGTGTGTGTGGGGGGGGAGGGGGGGGGTGCCGGTCAGTACCTTGAAAGTATATATGTCAGTCGGCCAACACTCCCGCTTCAAGGCAATAATATAATGAGGAAACGAACGTGATCACCAGCGTTGTCAGGTAATAAAGGATAAATCTTGATGACGATATCAAAATTGCGTCATTCTCCGTCAATTTGCGTCACTTTCATATCTCTTTCCTTGTCTGTAAAGCGAACTGAAAATAAAACACAGATTTATTTCTCTTCCTGGTTTGTTTGACGTGTTGTGTGTCACTGTTGCGTCATTGAGGATTTATTTTTTGTCTCCTGCACGCGTAGGTAATTCTGAACGTAGTGTTGAAAGTAAGCTCGTCTGACGTCAAAATGGTCGCGTTGACGTCACCCTTGACCGGTATATACGTGTGTGAGTGTGTTTCTCTCCTCTCTCTCTCTCTCCTCTCTCTCTCTCTCTCTCTTCCCCCTCTCTCTCTCTCTCTCTCTCTCTCTCTCTCTCTTTTCTTTTCTCTTCTCTCTCTCTTCTCTTCTCTCTCTCTCTTCTCTCTCTCTCTCTCTCTCTCTCTCTCTCTCTCTCTCTTCTCCCCTCTCTCTCTCTCTCTCTCTCCTTCTCTCTCTCTCTCTCTCTCTCTCCTCTCTCTCTCTCTCTCATTTAATTAACAACTGATTAAGCTGAGCCAAAGTTAGCGCCGCGTAACCTTCTCTCCGACACTTCCATCAGTTGATCCGCTTTAGTTTCTCTTACTAATAGACAAACTGTGACAACGCATAAGGCAAATGGTGCGAGAAATAGGCTCCGGGACTTTGCAACAGCGCGGGGGTTTCAGGCGCGGAGGGAGATGAATACCTTAGAGTTTATATCGTATCGAGACAATTCCTCATCCTTTCTTCATGGGGTGGAAGCACTTAAAGCTGCCTGAGTGAGTATGGCGCCCTTATCGCTGTGTCTGGAGAGGTACTGAGCGTATAGTTAGATATATAGATACATAGATAGGTAGAAGATAATATACCTAAGGAAGGAAGATAATAGCCTACAGTAGCTATAGGCTCAAACGTAAAAAAAAAAAAAAAAAAAAAAATTAAGTGTTGCATCGATAAAGTGTGTTTTTGTGTTATACGTAATTTCTGACAAACTAAACTAGGATTATTGTGAGATTTTCTGGAATAATAATAATAATAATAATAATTTTATTTTCACCCGAAGGCATACAGTTAAACAAAAATATACATATACAGACAGGAGTAAATGAACTTTAGTAATGTTCTTGAAAATAATGTTCTTGAGATACAAAGGTGATTTAATATTTACAGCGTCTTTGTTTTCTAGTGTAAAACGAGTGAGAAAAATATTTATGAATTTGTGTCTTGGCCAGGAAGTTATGTTGGTAGAGATAATCACTAACTTTCATTGTGTCAACCAAACTTTGCTACACGTCACATGCGCCGGTGAATTAACATGATTTTGAAACTAGTCTCCTAAACTCTGGTTCATGGGCGGGAGCGATAGGCGAGACACAGGCCTTAGTTATGGTGAATGCTGGGTAATACTATATAGCATGGATATTTACTGGTGACTGCTGACAGGTAAATCGTGGAACTCTAAAACTTTCCATGTAATGATTGTACAACTGTTATTTATAGCTAATTCCTTAACTTATGTACGTACCTTTTGTCATAATTTTGTAAAACTAGGTGAATAAGTGTGGCTTCAGGTATCATTAGTGAGTTAAAAAGTTATTGTTATGATTGGCAAACAATCCATGTTTACGACGTAAACATGGATTGTGATCGAAGTGAAAAAGACCATCGGAGGCACGCGACGTAAAGGTGAAATATCGCCTTACTCTAACACTACTACCGTCAATATCACTATAGTCGCCACTGCATTAATGTCGCCAGGCGCCATATATTACGAATTTTAGCATCACTATAGATTTGTATGTGCCACTGAAGATATATCTATAATAATATAAGCGAAAGTGTGTCTGTCTGTCTGTCTGTCTGTCTGTGTGTGTGTGTGTGTGTGTGTGTGGTATAGGTTCCGCCCCCCGTGGCGCAATCACCTCATATGGCACATTTTTGGAACCGGGTTGACCAGGGGAAGGTTTTAAGCTCACTTATGAGATGATTCGATCACTTTTTTTTTTTTTTTTTTAGCAGCCTATTAGCGATAATTGTGAGAAAAAAGTGGGTTGCGAGAATTGAGGAAACCTTGATGTAGGGTGATGGGTAATGGGTGAGTGAATGGGTGGGGTGATGGGTAATGGGTGTGGGGTGATGGGTGAGTGAATGGGTGGGGGGTGATGGGTTGGGGGTGATGGGTGATGGGTGAGGGAATAGGTGGGGGGTGATGGGTAATGGTAAATATAAGCGAAAGTGTGTCTGTCTGTCTGTCTGTCTGTCTGTGTGTGTGTGTGTGGTATAGGTTCCGCCCCCCGTGGCGCAATCACCTCATATGGCACATTTTTGGAACCGGGTTGACCAGGGGAAGGGTTTAAGCCCAATTATGAGATGATCCGATCACTTCTTTTTTCTTTTTTTTAGCAGCCTATTAGCGATAATTGTGAAAAAAGTGGGTTGCGAGAATTGAGGAAACCTTGATGTAGGGTGATGGGTAATGGGTGAGTGAATGGGTGGGGTGATGGGTAATGGGTGTGGGGTGATGGGTGAGTGAATGGGTGGGGGGTGATGGGTGATGGGTGAGGGAATAGGTGGGGGGTGATGGGTAATGGGTGAGTGAATGGGTGTGTGGTGATGGGTAATGGGTGAGTGAATGGGTGGGGGGTGATGGGTAATGGGTGAGTGAATGGGTGGGGGGTGATGGGTAATGGGTGAGTGAATGGGTGGGGGGAATACATACATTTCTACATCCATGATTTCAGGAAAGTTAGAAGGGGCTATCGGAGAGTCCGTGTTTGGTGGGCCTTGGGCCCACCACCAATAGCCCTCCGCAGGAGCTAGCCAAAAAGTCCGCCCGGAAGGCGGCTTTGCGGCTAGTACATAATATAAACTACTTTGCAATAATGTGCATGCCTCTTTAGTGGCACATACACGTTTGTAGTGATGCTAACATTCGTAACATATACGCCTGGCGACATTAGTGCAGTGGTGACTATAGTGTTGTTGATGGTAAGAGAACAGTATGTGAAGTAGAATACACAAAACATGGAGAAAACACTGCTAGGAATATAATAATACAAATACAAACAGTAAAGTAATAACGACGAACCTCCGATAGACAAAAACATGGAGGGAAAAAAATGGAGAAAGTACTACAAGGAATATGATAAAACAAATGAAACACAAAACATGGAGGAAGAACTACTGGAAACTACTACTACTACTACTATTTTCTACTACTACTAGGAATAAATACAACAAATATAAAAAACTACTAGAAACTATTATTACTACTACTACTACTATTTCCTACTAATACTTTGAATAAATGTAACAAATATAACAGTAAAGTAATGACGCCGTATCCCGATAAGCCAAGCAGGGGATAACGAGACAACGGCACCAGAGTGAATAAGTCAATAGGGCGACGAAGCATTACATGATTCACGTCGCCTGTATCTCACAACGTTATACGACCTTGCGTATTTAAGGCCGCGCGAATATTGCTACAGCCTTAGGTGAGATACGTCACCCTCTATAATTCTGATAACATGATACCTTCAGATTAATTGATGAGTAGACATAATAGAGAGAGAGAGAGAGAGAGAGAGAGAGAGAGAGAGAGAGAGAGAGAGAGAGAGAGAGAGAGAGAGAGAGAGAGAGAGAGAGAGAGAGAGAGAGAGAGAGAGAGAGGACACTATATAATTCTGAGAGCACGAACACCAGATTATTAGATAATTAAACATAGTAGAGAGTGAGAGAGCGTATAAATAAGATGATAAAATGTAATATATATATTTTTTACGGGGCATTACAGCATTGTCCTGGTTTTTCATTAGCTTGCGTTTTGTACTGTTTTGAAAGTATTAAGTGTTTTATTGTGTTATATTACAGTGCCAATCTACTGTTGCAGTAAATATAAAAGTTTTGATAAACCTTACAGAAATATTAACCATGAACATTAAGGCTTTTTGTTACCATTTTTTTTTTTTCATTGGCCAGTCCTTTGTGATGTAAAAAATGTAAACAAAAAATAAAATGGTGTTTGTTGCTGCTATATAATCTATACGAATATAAAAGACAGACAAAAGTATGAACGAGTAATATAAAAAGCAAGAATAAAATAAAGGCAATATAATAATAAAGCCAATAATGAAAGGAAATTACAAAGCCCATCGCCTATTTTCCCGCATTGAAGCACAATTTGGCTTATGAGTTGTCACTGTTTGTCTATTAGTAAGAATAAAAAGGCAAAAATATGAATAATTTAATCCCCTAAGAATAAAAAAAGCAAGAATATGAACTAGTAATCTATAAGAATAAAAAAGTATCACAAAAATCACCGCGAGTGTCCATTAACATCAGCGTTCACTCAGAGTTTATTCGTTTCAGAAAGTCAGTATGTTTTCCATTAACCTGTGATTCCGTCGAGTTATTTATGCAAATGACTCAATGCTACCTGATTTTGCTCCTCTCTTTGCTGACAAGACCCAACTTTAATCAACTGCATCAACTTTATCAACGCAAGACTCTGGAATTTGTTTAATCCCAAGGTTGTAATTACTTTAGTCAAGAGCGGCAAAAAGGTTGAAAAGGTTATTGGAAAAGAAAATGAAAGTAAATAGAGCTAGGTTTTTTTCGGTGTGAGTGTTTGCAGCGCGTTTCTAATTAGTCATTTCCTTTGAGTTGATTGACTAATATCTGAACTCATTACGATTTCCAGGATTCTGTAAAGATTGGATATTAATCTGCTGGTAATGCATGTTGGGATGTGTGTGTGTATGTCTGTGGAGGAAAGAGGAGAGAGAGAGAGAGAGAGAGAGAGAGAGAAGAGAGAGAGAGAGAGAGAGTGTGTGTGTGTGTGTGTGTGTGTGTGTGTGTGTGTGTGTGTGTGTGTTGTGTGTGTGTTGGGGTTTTGTGTGTGTGTGTGTGGTGTGTGGTGTGTGTGGGGTGTGTGTGTGTGTTGTGAGGAGAGAGAGAGAGAGAGAGAGAGAGAGAGAGAGAGAGAGAGAGGAGGGGAGAGAGAGAGAGAGAGAGAAGAGAGAGAGAGAGAGAGAGAGAGAGAGAGAGAGAGAGAGAGAGAAAAAAAAAAAAAATCCCTTATTCTACCGAATTCTACTGCTCAAGTGTGATATATCGGTTTTAAACAAATTAACACATTGATAACCTCATTAAATACACCCCTCTATTCATTTTATAGTAACGTAGCTTCTTGAACACTAATCTAATTGACTTTCCAATCATATTTCACACCCTCTCGAAGACTGTTTTGTAAGTCTAAAGTTATCCTTGCTTTCCTCTTCTAAAACTTTTTCCTTTTAATACATAAAACTAAATTCATACAAAGGATTAGATTAAGATATTACAATACCAATTCTGCTCTTGTCTTCTCACCTCGTTAAAGAGATTGCATATGAGGGGAGTGTTCAAGGATTTGTTCGTGAAGTAATTCCATCGAAGAAAATTAAGAAGATATGGTAATATTTTTGTGTATGTGACGAGGTCGAATGTTTAAGAGAAGTAAGTCTGTGGAAGAAAATTAAGAAGAGATATTTTGGTATATGTGACGAGCTTGAATGTATAAGTCTTAAACCTTAAGAGAAGTACGAATATTGAGACGTTGCTTCCACCTTCATAACACGACTCAGTTTCTATAAGGAGATTAACTAGAAGATGAAGAGGGTGACTAAAAGTATTTCACTGAGAGTTCGTCAAGGTGTTTATTTTTGCTGAGATATCTGAAGTGCATTGCAATAAATGATATAGAAAAATGATTATATCTGATTGAAATAGACATTGCTTTTATTCATATACGGTCTGACATTGTGTACTTTAAAAAGATATATGTCAGAAAGAAAACGAAGAGGAAGAAAAAGAAAATAATAGAGAGAGAAAAAACTGAAATAGAAGTGCAAGGTGTCATAATATAGAACATTATTATAAAAAATCTGGCAAAAAAAGGGACAGTTATTACCAAAATTCTCGGTTCCTCTACATCTATCACTAATTTCTATCTGTATTACCAATTTTTCTGAAAGTTTTGATTTTCCTTATAAACTTTCCTTAAACTTTTATTTTTTCTGCCTTATCTGAAGTTCAAACAATTTTTCAGCTATAATTTCTTCTTATTTTAAGAAACATCATTATTATATATATATTCGTTTTCACTTTGCATATTTAGTCATAACTAATTTTTGTCTGTTTTACTAATTTTCATCAGATTTAGTGTTCGTAATAGTGACCGTAATAGTTTTCGTAATAGCGATACGAATAGTAATAATAATTTTCGTTTAGTGACCCAATATTGTTCATTTCTCATCGATCACTATTATTACCTTAACCCTCATACGTTCTCTCTTTGTATCGTTCCCTTTCGTTCTCCTTCACCTTCCCTCGCGTCCATGTCACAATAGAGCGAAAGACTCGGTAATAATTGGTAAAAAAAAACCCCAGGAAGAATAATGGTCTTTACAGCGTATTTTTAGGTCTGAGTCAATTAAGGATCTTTTATTTTTCCTTATATACGTGTGGTGATTTGAATATGGGCAATCATGCGTTATGGTAAAAGGAGGTAGAGGAGGAGATGGAGAAAGAGGTAGAGGAGGAGGAGGAGGAAGAGGAGGAGGAGGAGGAGGAGGAGGAGGAGGAGGAGGAAAGGAGAGGAAAGAAGGATGAGGGTAAAGGGGGGGGGGGGGAGGAGGAGGGGGGAGGAGGAGGGGGGAGGAGGAGGGGGAGGAGGAGGAAGAGGAAGAGGAGAAGAATGGATGAGGAGTAAGAGGAGGAGGAGGAGATGGAGGAGAAAGAGGGGGAGGAGAAAGAAGAGGAGGAGGAAGAGCAGAAGGAGCCGGAAATTAGACAAGGAGAGTTGTACGTGAGGAAAGAGAGAGAGAGAGAGAGAGAGAGAGAGAGAGAGAGAGAGAGAAGAGAGAGAGAGAGAGAAGAGAGAGAGAGGAGAGAGGGAGAGAGAGGAGAGAGAAGAGAAGGAGAGAGAGAGAGAAAAAAAGGGAAAGAAAAAAAAAAAAAAGGGAAAAGACGAGAAAATAAAATGAAGGGGAGGAGGAGGTGGAGAAGAAGGGAAAAGGACGAGAGGGAAAGAGTGTGTTAGGGGTCAATAGGAAGGGTTGATGGATATGGGTGTGTGTGTAGATTGCATTGAGGCGCAACACGCAAAGCGGGCGATTTTATGAAAGCAGTTTTTTTTTCTTTTTTTCTCTTTTTTTTCTTTTCTTTTTTTTGCTTTAGTGAATTTTTGTTGAGGTGATGATGCAACGTCAATTATACTGCGATGTAGGTTTTTTGATTACTGGGATAATAGAAAAGCATGTTATTCGGATATAAAAATAGTAATATAAATAAATACACATGTGAGAAAATTACTCATTCTCCCGTGTACTAATTAAACTATTCAACTGCGGTGTAGGTTTTTTTAAATACTACTAAAATGGAAAAGCATGCTATTCAGATCAAATAAAAAATAATAATACACCTTTGTGAAAATTAATTCATTCACACTTGTATTAATTAAGGCATTGAATAGAATAACTAGAAACTCCATATTGACTACGTTGAATATTTTTGTACTTTTTCTGTTATATTGTTTTATCCATTAATTGGTAAATGGATTGTGAAAAATGTGATATTCATGGTTAGTGAGTCAATGCATGGAAATGTGTTTTAATTTGTGATATGTTGTAATTGAGTGAGAGTGTTAAGGTGGTAATTGCATCGCGGGTAATGTGGCGTGGTGTGGTGTAGCTCAGGTTATAGTGGCGTCAGGCTGGTTATAGTGGCGTGGCGCTGGTTGTAGTGGTGTGGCGCTGGTTGTAGTTATGTGGCGCTGGTTATAGTGGTGTGGCGCTGGTTATAGCGGCGTGGCGCTGGTTGTAGTGGTGTGGCGCTGGTTATAGTGGTGTGGCGCTGGTTGTAGTGGTGTGGCGCTGGTTATAGTGGTGTGGCGCTGGTTGTAGTGGTGTGGCGCTGGTTTGTAGTGTGTGGCGCTGGTTGTAGTGGTGTGGCGCTGGTTGTAGTGGTGTGGCGCTGGTTGTAGTGGTGTGGCGCTGGTTGTAGTGGTGTGGCGCTGGTTGTAGTGGTGTGGCGCTGGTTGTAGTGGTGTGGCGCTGGTTGTAGTGGTGTGGCGCTGGTTGTAGTAGTGTGGTGCTGGTTGTAGTGGTGTGGCGCTGGTTATAGCGGCGTGGCGCTGGTTGTAGTGGTGTGGCGCTGGTTGTAGTGGTGTGGCGCTGGTTGTAGTAGTGTGGCGCTGGTTGTAGTGGTGTGGCGCTGGTTATAGCGGCGTGGCGCTGGTTGTAGTGGTGTGGCACTGGTTGTAGTGGTGTGGCGCTGGTTTGTAGTAGTGTGGCGCTGGTTGTAGTGGTGTGGCGCTGGTTATAGCGCGTGGCGCTGGTTGTAGTGGTGTGGCGCTGGTTGTAGTGGTGTGGGCGCTGATTATAGCGGCGTGGCGCTGGTTGTAGTGGTGTGGCGCTGGTTGTAGTGGTGTGGCGCTGGTTGTAGTGGTGTGGCGCTGGTTGTAGTGGTGTGGCGCTGGTTATAGCGGCGTGGCGCTGGTTGTAGTGGTGTGGCGCTGGTTATAGTGGTGTGGCGCTGGTTGTAGTGGTGTGGCGCTGGTTGTAGTGGTGTGGCCCTGGTTGTAGTGGTGTGGCGCTGGTTGTAGTAGTGTGGCGCTGGTTGTAGTGGTGTGGCGCTGGTTGTAGTGGTGTGGCGCTGGTTGTAGTGATGTGGCGCTGGTTGTAGTGATGTGGCGCTGGTTGTAGTGGTGTGGCGCTGGTTGTAGTGATGTGGCGCTGGCTGTAGTGGTGTGGCGCTGGTTGTAGTGGTGTGGCGCTGGTTGTAGTGGTGTGGCGCTGGTTGTAGTGGTGTGGCGCTGGTTGTAGTGGTGTGGCGCTGGTTGTAGTGGTGTGGCGCTGGTTGTAGTGGTGTGGCGCTGGTTGTAGTGGTGTGGCGCTGGTTGTAGTGGTGTGGCCCTGGTTGTAGTGGTGTGGCGCTGGTTGTAGTGGTGTGGCGCTGGTTGTAGTGGTGTGGCGCTGGTTGTAGTGGTGTGGCGCTGGTTGTAGTGGTGTGGCGCTGGTTGTAGTGGTGTGGCGCTGGTTGTAGTGGTGTGGCGCTGGTTATAATGGCGTCAGGCTGGGAGCTGGGAGAGGGATGATGGCTACCGTTAACAACACTAATGTCGCCAGGCGCCATATATTACGAATTTTAGCATCGCTACTAATTTATATGCGCCAATAAAGACATGTACATAATATAAACTACTGTGCATGACTCTTCAATGGCACATACAAATCTGTACTGATGATAAAATTCGTAATATATGGCGCTTGGCGATATTAGTGCAGTGGCGACTATAATGTTATTGACGCTACCTACTTGTCCAGCTTTTCTGCTCCATCACTGTATGGTGTAAACGTGTCATCATGCACCATAACTTGAGACACCATAACACCACATCCAGTGGCGTACCCAGAAAATTTAAAAGGGGGGGGCCACAAAAAAATTAAAAACAAAATATATATATATATATATATATATATATATATATATATATATATATATTATATATATATATATATATATATATATATATATAGCTATATAATATATATATATATATAGCTATATATATATATATATATATATATATATATATATATTATATATATATATATATATATATATATATATATATATATATATATATATATATATATATATATATATATATATATATATATATATTAATATAATATATATATAATTTATTTATTTATAGTATCTATATATTTATTATTATTTATTTTTTTTTTTTGCAAAGGGGGGGGCATGGCCGCATGCCCCCCCCCCTCCTCGGTACGCCACTGAGTCCCACACCACACCACACAGCACTACATGATGCCTTTTTTTTTTCATATCATATTTAATCATTCTATCAATTTTTTATTATATCATATTTTTATCATAGCACTATACTAATAAATACTATACCTTTTTTTTTCAAGCTAATTTCACTATATTGCTATAACCCTCCACACTTGTCATAGCAGAACCAAATATCTTGTGTTTCACCCAAAAAAAAAACATCGCAGAAACACCAACACAACACCACAAGCAACACAGTTTTACGACACAAGAAAAACAAACCATCGAAAAATCTGAAAAAGACACACAAACAAAAAAACTTTCACACACAAAAAAAAAAAGTAAAAAAAAAACAAACAAAAAACCACGTAACCTCCAACCACCACCCACTATTAAATTTTCACACCATACCACACATCACACCTCACTGTACAAAAACACACTATTCTATTTTTACATACCAAACCACACTGCGTTAAAACACGTTCGTACCAAAACTAAAGCAATCCCAACCTGTCCTGACCTCTATAAACCTTCACGTATATACTATAGACCTCCAAAAATATACTTGATGCTGAAAACAGAAAATAACTATCTTTAAAGGGATATGCAGAGAGAGAGAGAGAGAGAGAGAGAGAGAGAGAGAGAGAGAGAGAGAGAGAGAGAGAGAGAGAGAGAGAGAGAGAGAGAGAGATGAGGCATTCAGAGATTTAGCGTGAAAGTTTGTGGGTGAGAAGAGATGCAGCCCGCCAGGTTAATGATTTAAGGGAACATCATTCACCTGAGATGGAAGACAAAGAGAGAGAGAGAGAGAGAGAGAGAGAGAGAGAGAGAGAGAGAGAGAGAGAGAGAGAGAGAGAGAGAGAGAGAGAGAGAGAGAGAGAGAGAGATGAAGTTACTATAAGATTGTTTTCATATATTTAGTATGTAGAATATATCTCGAATGGAAGAATTAAACAACAATTTTTGCTTTATCAGTATTGTGGTTTTAAAAATAGAAGAATTAGGGGCTGATTAGAAGGCTGTTAAATTGAAGAATAAATTTTTTAAATTGAAGAAAAAAAGATATATTGATTTCCTCTTCACTTTATCTTCTGGAAAAAAAAAATTGATATCTTCGCGTACTTAGAATTAGTAAACTCAATGCCGCCGTTCGTAACTTATTGTTCTGTTGCCCTAAAAGTGTGTGTGTGTGTGTGTGTGTATGTGTGTGTGTGTGTGTGTGTGTGTGTGTGTGTGTGTGTGTGTGTGTGTGTGTGTGTGTGTGTGTGTGTGTGTGTGTGTGTGTGGCGGGAAGTTTTCTGTTTCTATTCCAAAGTTTTCGTGTTTTTTCTTTCCAATTAAGCACTCGATAAAGGTTTGAATTGCTATTGTTTGTTGAAGTTTTGTTTGGTATTGTTCTTCTTCTTCTTCTTCTTTGGCCTCCTCTTCCTCATTCTTCCTTTTATTTTCCTTTGCCTCCTTCTTCCTTGTATCTTCCTTTGCCATCCTTCCTTGTATCTTCCTTCCTTGTATTTTGTTTTGACTCCTTATATCATCCTTCGTCCTTTGCCTCCCTCTCTTCCTCCTTCCCTTTATCTTCCTTGGCCTCCATCTCTTCCTAGTTCCTTTTATACATTATTTACCCATACTCCTATTCCTTGTCCTACAAACAAAAACAAACAAAATCATTATGCAGATTACGATATGTAAAAAAATCCCACACACGACACACCAATGCAAGTCCTTCATATCCCTCGCCCTCTCGCCCTGCATCGAGCCATAGTAAATATCGAGAAAGAGATTACAGAAGGGAGGCCGTGTCGATACTGAACTGCAGTATTATACAGCATTATGGACATTCCGGATGGCTTAGCACGACATACTGTACCAGGGGAAGAGCGCCACGGGGCAAAACTTACGAGGAACTTACGAGGAACACACCTTGTGACGCCACGCAAATCAGATCAGATACACGAGAGAGATACGAGTAGAGAGCAGTCTGAGGATACCCGGGAAACCAGCAACGACAAACTGTACCGGGGAAAGGGCGTCTCAGGGCAGGACTTACGAGGAACTTACGAGGAACACACCCTGTGACGCTCCCAAATCAGATCAGAAATACGAGAGAGATACGACATACATACGAGTAGAGGATACGAGGAGTCTGTGGATACCCGGGAGCCATGCAACGGGAATAGAGGAAGAAATGTTTTGGCAGAAATGGCTAGCGTAGGACAGGATATAGGGAAAAATTTGCAATGTGGTCAAGGTTTAGATGTGGGAGTATAGGGAAAAGGAAGCGTGGTATGGTAAGGGAAAGGTTAATGTAGTGTAGAGAATGTGTTGAAGAAGAGCTAAGGAGAGGAGATGATGAAGGGAGGAGGGAAGAATAGGATGATGGGAGAATAAGAGGAAGGAAGGATAAGAAGAAGAAAATAATTGAAGAAAAGTAAAGGAAAAACATTGATGAAGAAAGAAAAAGGAGAAAAAATGGGAAAGAGCGGTAGGAAAAGATAAGGAAAATAATAGAGAAAAGTAGAAGAAAAGTATAGGAGAAACGTTGATAAAGACAGAAAAATAAGGGAAGGAAGTGGTAGGAAAGGAAATTCTGGAAAAGATAACGAAAAAAAGAAAAAAAAGAGTAAGAAAGGGAAAAAATTGGCAGTGTTTAAAAGATGCATACAGGGTGTAATAGGGTAGGCAGAGTGTGTGTATAGGTTGTTATAGGGGTAAATAGGACACAGAGGGACATAGGTACGTAGCCACAGCCATGCGGGACCAACACAGCGTCAATACAGCAGTCTATCATGGCGGAAATGGAAAAAATATACCGTGTTTGCGCCGTTCCACTAATTAATTTTTTGGGCCATGTTTCCCACACTCAACAAACAGTGAAATTGTGTTATTGCTCTCTTCTCTCTCTTCTCCTCTCATCTCCTCGTCTCTTTTCTCTCTCTCTTTTCTCTCTCTCTCTTTTCTCTGCCCGTCAGGGTTGGCAAGGTTGGTAGAGAGGGTTGACTCGCAATGTGCAGCGTCCCTGTGCATTCGTCAGCGGTTCGAGTCCGCCTAGTTCGTGCTGACGTGGCAGGCGCTTTTGTATAGTCAATAACCTTGTAGTTTGGTACTTGCAAAGTGTCTAGATAGGAAAGAAAATCTTATCTTATCTTCTCTCTCTCTCTCTCTCCTTTTCTCTCTCTCTCTCTTCTCTCTCCTCTCTCCTCTCTCTCTCTTCTTTTCTCTCCTTTCCGTTCTCTCTCTCTCTCTCTCTCTCCTCTCCTCCTCTCTCTCTCTCACTCTCGTCTCTCTCTCTCTCCCCCTCTCTCCCTCTCTATTTTCCTCTCTTTTCCCCTCTCTCTCTCTCTCTTTCCCGCTCTTCTCTCTCTCTCTCTCTCTCTCATCTCTCTCTCTCTCTCTCTCCTCATCCCTCTCCCTTTTCTCTCTCTCTCTCCTCCTCTCTCTCTCTCTTCCTCTCTCTCTCTCGCTTCTCTGCTCTTCTCTCTCCTCTCTCCTCTCTCCTCTCCTCTCCTTATCTCTCTCTCTCCCTCATTCTCTCTCCTCTCCTCTCTCCTCTCTCCCCTCCCCTCTCTCCTCTCCCCCTCTCTCTCCCTCTCAATGACAATCGATACTGTATAGATAGAAAAACTATACAGAAATTTAAGAATGATTTATGAAGTCTTTTACTAGAAATAAAACCCGCATTTATTCACCAGCATAACACCGTATGTAAATAAATGACCTTTTAGAGTATTATATTAATCAAAAATCATTACACGTTCATATATCATACAAAATAGAATATGGTATTTAAGAATGATCTATGAAGTCTTTTATTGTATAGTGTTATGAAGTACTTAAGGATGAAGAAGAGTAGTAGTTTATAATGGCCATATTTATTTCTTCGAGGTAGTAATCAGTGTATCGTTTCTCATCCAGGCAACAAGTGGGTCGTGCTTGTAAGTGTGTGTGGGAGGGCGGGAAAGGGCGCAGTGGGCGTGATAACAACGGTGTGTGTGTGATGGATGGGCGTGATGAATGCCTCCTTGACACACACACACGCACGCACACACACACACACACACAAAGATAGTAGTAATGATATGTGATAACGTTAAGGATGACAGTATGATAGTAATAGTAATAGTAATGTAATGAGAGAATGTAATAAGTAATGT